>MUZC01004816.1:82779-133487 GCA_002072015.1 Radix auricularia | reverse complement strand
TTCTACGTATGTTGTTGAATGCTTCTCTCCTTGAAGTGGATTTTGGGTTATTGAGGTAAGCTTGGTGGAGTTGGTGTTTCTCATCCAGTAACTGCTTGATGACTTCGCAATTCTCGTCAAACCAGTCCTTATTTTTTCTGGTCTGGGGCCCCAGGGTCTCTGTAGCTGAGGTGTAAATCAGCTCTCTAAGCGATGTCCAATCTGCCTCCACGTTCTGGTTTTCCGGGGAGGTGGATCTTAAGCGCTCCTCCAGAGCAATCACGAATGACTGCTTGCCACTGGTGGTCTTCAGCTTGGCAACATTCAGCCGTTTGGGGGCCTTCTTCCCTTGCGGGCGCCGTTTAGGCTGAATACGAATGTTGAGCTTGGAGAGGATGAGGCGGTGGTCTGTCCAGCATTCAGCACCGCACATGGACTTGGTCACTCTTACATCCTGTCTGTCCCTCTTCCTAACGATGACATAGTCAATAAGATGCCAGTGCTTCGAGCGGGGGTGCATCCATGATGTCCTATTGCGGGTAGGGAGGCGGAAGATCGTGTTGGTGATTAGCAGTTCATGTTCAGCACAAGTCTGAAGCAGAAGAAGGCCATTGCTGTTGCATTGGCCCACTCCATGGTGTCCAAGTACTCCCTCCCAGGCACAGTAGTCCTTGCCAACTCTTGCGTTGAAGTCACCTAGCAAGATGAGCTTGTCCTCCTTTGGAACGTCGGCAATGAGTGCGTGAAGTTCTTCGTAAAACTTTGCCTTGACTTCATCTGGGTTGGTCATGGTTGGGGCGTATGCACTGATGATGGTGACATGCTTCTTACCAGCTAACAGTGGAAGTTTCATGGTCATGAGCCTGTCATTCAGTCCCTTGGGTAGTCCAGTCATTTTTCCGACAAGGGTTGTCCTCACCGCAAAGCCAACTCCTGCTTCACGCCGCTCCTCGTTGGGTCTGCCACTCCAGAAGAATGTGTAGCCGGAGCCTTTTTCACAGAGCTCACCTTCGCCCGCAAGCCTTGTCTCGCTCAGGGCTGCGATGTCTATGTTATACCTGGCGAGTTCTTTACCAATCAGGGCTGTTCTCCTCTGAGGTCTATTTGCATCATCTCTGTCCAGGAGGGTGCGCACATTCCATGCGCCCAATGTGAGAGGAACTATCCTCAATTTCTTTTTTATATTTCGACCGCTGGTATAGGGTCCCCACCAGCCGCGGTAAGCTGGCTAGGGAAGGCTGGAGCAGGCAATGTTTAGGGCACCTTTTCTAGCCCCTTCCTCATGCCATGGAGGTGAGCAGTGCACTCCTAAAAAGGGCTGCTCAGTCACCCAGGGGGCTGCCGGACTCCACCTCTGCTCCGTGTCGGTGAAGAACGACCCAATGCCCTGGGCCGCCTGTGTGCAGGGTCGCGGCTACGGCTCCCAGTGTACCCACACCTGCCGCTTCGTCGCTTGCCTGTCGCCACAGGACTTGGTGGTGATGTGAGTTATGGGATGGGATGGATGAAAAAAGTGACTTGCGCGGTGACTTGGATTTAAGTGAGAAAGAGTTGCGCAGTTCGTCGATCTCACTCTCTCGCCCGAGACCATCATGATCCAGAGGCACGACAGAGTCGAGACGGCTGGTGATGGAGACGGGTGCAG
Organism: Radix auricularia; assembly: GCA_002072015.1. Lineage (NCBI taxonomy): Eukaryota > Metazoa > Mollusca > Gastropoda > Lymnaeidae > Radix > Radix auricularia. The sequence goes on along the minus strand of MUZC01004816.1, from coordinate 131,863 downwards.
TGGATGGCCATGACGTCCTGTCTGTCTTGTCATGCCCTTAGCGTTCCACCACACTTTGCTGAGACTCGCCTTCTTGACCGTTGACCATCTAGTGGTTCCTCCGCTCAGTCCATCGAGTCCAGTCTTCACGTGCACAGGTAGACATACCTAGGTCACCGAGGGTTTGAGACCCACGGCTACCCTCACCAGGTTTAGCCAGCCAGTCAAAGCTGTTGTCCGGGGTGTGGCCACTGCGCACGCTACAGTTTCTAGGAGCCACTGGTGAGAGCTGAGTGTCAAGTGGGGACCAAGAGTGGGAGAACTACCCCCTAGAGAGTACGACGTGTTCCCCCACCAGAGGTACCACCCCTCCTTAGCACCCCATACACGCCCCAACGCCAACCTTACCACAAGTCGGGAGACGCCAACCTTACCACTAGTCCTCAGACGCCAACCTTACCACAAGTCGCCAGACGCCAACCTTACCACGAGTCGTCAGACGCCAACCAACCTTACCACTAGTCGTCAGACGCCAACCTTACCACAAGTCGGCAGACGCCAACCTTACCACGAGTCGGCAGACGCCAACCTTACCACGAGTCGGGAGACGCCAACCTTACCACAAGTCGGGAGACGCCAACCTTACTTGTATCATTTTATGTGAACGAGTTGACAGCGGAGAGCGAGACGAAACCTTGTAGTAAGAGACCAGACAACCTACACGCCTTCATGTCTTCTTGGGTTTTCCTCTTTGTCGTTACTCGGTGGGGCCATGACCCATTAAAATAACATTGTAAGTCTTTGCCCACATAAAGTATTACATGGATTGATGCATTTTGACTAAACTTTGTTCAAGACTTTTCGGAGTTTTTTTTTCTTATAAGAGCATCCTTTCTAACTCTGATCAATTTTTTTTTGCATAGGAGGCATGGGTCTTATCTCATTTTATCTTATCTTATTTGCTACAGACGCTCCTTTATCAGAAGATTGTTGCGTCCTACGCTTATCCATGGTATATGTCTAGACTTGTATTTGTATTCGATTTTAAAACCTCGATAGAGTGTTGGCAAGGACTCAGATACATACTTTTGATGTTGATGGAAAGAATTTTCAAAAATTATGTCTTAGCACTTCCAATTTACAATTCCCTAATATGTAGACTGTCCATCTGCTAGTAATTTGCCGGGACAGTCCCTAAATTTCACCTCTGTCCCGGAATCCTGTCAGGGACGCATTTTGTCTCGGAATTTAGAAATTAAAAAGTTTTTGTATGAAAATTAAGTATTTTTTATGAATAAAGTCAAAAGTGATCGTTAAAATTGAAATGTCATTCATATATTTTTTTAAAAAACTTTTGTCAAGCACGTCGATCCAAATTTTTGGAAGCAAGAGAAATTATAAATTTTGCTATTTCTATGTGTTTAAGGTGGTCCACGGGGNAATCGACGTTTTTCTAATTCTTATAAAAAATGAGATTATAGTAAATTTAACTAAATTAACCTTTTTAGAATAATTTGATTTTTACAAAATGCTTTAAAAATTGTTTTAATATGTTTAAAATGTATTTTAAAACAGTATGGTAAGTAATAAATTGTAAAGATTTGCGAAAATCATGGGCATTCTCTTTAAGATATATAACGTAAATGAAACGCTAGCTCGACAATTTTGGTGTCGTTGGAAAGGTTATCCTACCTAATTTTTAATGGTATCGCCCACTACAACGTCCAAAAATAACTCTCTACGGAATTCTTTGTTCCGCTAACCCATAAAATCGCAAATACACACATTCTTATTGGTCAATATTTATATTATCCTCAATTACTTTCGTTTGGTAACTATCATTGGTCAGCTGTATTTTGAAAAGGCCCTGGCAGTAAAAAAAGAATTAAATTTTTTTTAAATGAATGGCTATTTTATGATTGCTTTATTATTTAAGTGAGCTATTTAAAGAATTTTTTAAGGTTTTTTACTTATTTTTAATTCCACTGCTGGGAATCGAACCCGACACCAGTTGTATCACAGGCCTGTGCTCTCTCCACACGGCCAGCGTAACTTGTCTATACGTGGTATTTTTAAAAATATAAACTATATTTTATACTTTGTTCTTTAACTGAGCCAATTAAATCAAGTTTTATCGATTATTAAGACCGAATCACAATTAGTTTTATAGATGATAATATTTATAAATTTATTGAATTTATTAAATTTTCAAGGGTTCGTGCAAACATTTTTACACTATTATTTTAAAGTATAAAAAGTTTGGGGGCCCCCGAAAGGTCGGGGGCCCCTGGCTTTAGCCCTGTCAGCCCCCCCCCCTTTAATCCGCCATAGCATAGATAGATTGATTTACATAAATAAAATAAAACGAAGCAGCAATAGGCATACGACCATTGAATAATTAGATGAATGGACACTAAAAATAAACCCCTTCGATTAATATATTTTTCTTCTCTTTTCATTTACTTCATACTCTCTCTCTCTCTCTTTTTTCTTTTTTTTTTCTAAGACCAAAGCCATCACTCTCTTATTATTATGCTTGAATAATTCTGTCGATGCGTATGTTTTATTTTCCAAGTCGATTCTACTTAGCTCTCAGGATGATATCCACATTTTCAAGGCTGTTACTATAGAAACTTCAAGCATGGGTAATTTGTTCCTTGTTGAGACAAGTCATACAGGAAACTTCTTCACTTGCTCAGTTTCGAGAATTTCCGTATTAAGTGTAATTGGGGGGGGGGAGGTGGCGGCATACTGCGAAAAGACCCACGCACAGCTTTTTGAAAACATTGAGCATTGTATGATGTCGTAAGACTAAGAATTACTCACAGGTGATCATATGTAAAGTTTTCTTTTCTTTATTTTAAAAGAAACACAAACACACACACACACACACACACTCTCTCTCTCTCTCTATCTCACAAGCACGCACACAACAATGCTAAAAAGAAGGAGCATTTAAACATCGATTATTGAATATTTTAATATTTTGGGTGTTGATGAAGTGTAGATCTAACTAAAGTTTCATTTTTTAAATAAAAGACAAAAGAACATTTTTTGTAATAAACTGAACTTTTGATGTCTTCTAAATGGCTGTAGACAATGCATTAGGAAAATTAATTTTAAAAAGCAATCCTTCATACACATACATCAGTGTGTGTCCTTCTGTATGTGACGTTCTGTTTGTATCCTTCTGTATATGACTTGCTGTATGTGACCTTCTGTATGTGACTTGCTGTATGTGGCCTTCTGTATGTTGCTTGCTGTGTGTTGCCTTCTGTATGTTGCTTGCTGTATGTGGCCTTTTGTATGTTGCTTGCTGTATGTGGCCTTCTGTATGTGACTTGCTGTATGTGGCCTTCTGTATGTTGCTTGCTGTATGTGGCCTTCTGTATGTGGCTTGCTGTATTTTGACTTCTGTATGTGGCCTTCTGTATGTGGCCTTCTGTATGTGGCTTGCTGTTTGTCGCCGTTTGTATTTGGCTTGCTGTATGTGGCCTTCTGTATTTGGCTTGCTGTATGTGGCCTTCTGTATGTTGCTTGCTGTTTGTGACCTTCTGTATTTGGCTTGCTGTATGTGGCCTTCTGTATTTGGCTTGCTGTATGTGTCCTTCTGTATGTGGCTTGCTGTATGTGGCCTTCTGTATGTTGCTTGCTGTATGTGGCCTTCTTTATGTTGCTTGCTGTATGTGGTCTTCTGTATGTGACCTTCTGTAAGTGGCTTGCTGTATGTGGCTTTCAATATGTGGCCTTCTGTAAGTGGCTTGCTGTATGTGGCCTTCTGTATGTTGCTTGCTGTATGTGGCCTTCTGTATGTGGCTTGCTGTATTTTGACTTCTGTATGTGGCCTTCTGTATGTGGCCTTCTGTGTGTAGCTTGCTGTTTGTGGCCGTTTGTATGTTGCTTGTTGTATGTGGCCTTCTGTATGTTGCTTGCTGTAAGTTGCCTTCTGTATGTGGCCTTCTGTATTTGTCTTCTTGTATGTGGCCTTCTTTATGTTGCTTGCTGTATGTTGCCTTCTGTATGTGGCATTCTGTAAGTGGCTTGCTGTATGTGGCCTTCAGTATGTGGCTTGCTGTATATGGCCTTCTGTATGTGGCTTGCTGTAAGTTGACTTCCGTATGTGGCCTTCTGTATTTGCCTTCTGTATGTAGCCTTCTGTATGTTGCTTGCTGTATGTGGCCTTCTGTATGTTGCTTGCTGTATGTGGCCTTCTGTATGTTGCTTGCTGTATGTGGCCTTCTGTATGTTGCTTGCTGTATGTGCCCTTCTGTATGTTGCTTGCTGTATGTGGCCTTCTGTATGTGGCCTTCTGTATGTGGCTTTCAGTCTGTGTCCTTCTGTATGTTGCTTGCTGTATGTGGCTTTCTGTATGTTGCTTGCTGTATGTGTCCTTCTGTATGTTGCTTGCTGTATGTGGCCTTCTGTATGTTGTTTGCTGTATGTGGCCTTCTGTATGTGGCTTGCAGTCTGTGTCCTTCTGTATGTTGCTTGCTGTATGTGGCCTTCTGTATGTTGCTTGATGTATGTGGCCTTCTGTATGTTGCTTGCAGTATGTGGCCTTCTGTATGTGGCCTTCTGTATTTGGCTTGCTGTATGTTGCCTTCTGTATGTGGCTTGCTGTATGTGGCCTTCTGTATTTGGGTTGATGTATGTTGCCTTCTGTATTTGGCTTGCTGTATGTGGCCTCTTTATTTGGCTTGCTGTATTTGTCCTTCTGTATGTGGCTTGCTGTATGTGGCCTTCTGTATGTTGCTTGCTGTATGTGGCCTTCTTTATGTTGCTTGCTGTATGTGGCCTTCTGTATGTGGCCTTCTGTAAGTGGCTTGCTGTATGTGGCCTTCAGTATGTGGCCTTCTGTATGTGGCTTGCTGTATGTGGCCTTCTGTATGTGGCTTGCTGTAAGTTGCCTTCCGTATGTGGCCTTCTGTATTTGTCTTCTTGTATGTGGCCTTCTGTATGTGACTTGCTGTATGTGGCCTTCTGTATGTTGCTTGCAGTCTGTGTCCTTCTGTATGTTGCTTCCTGTATGTGGCCTTCTGTATGTTGCTTGCTGTGTGTGGCATTTTGTATGTTGCTTGCAGTCTGTGTCCTTCTGTATGTTCCTCGCTTTATGTGGCCTTCTTTATGTTGCTTCCTGTGTGTGGCCTTTTGTATGTTGCTTGCTGTATGTGGCCTTTTGTTTGTTGCTTGCTGTATGTGGCCTTCTGTATGTGACTTGCTGTATGTGGCCTTCTGTATGTTGCTTGCTGTATGTGGCCTTCTGTATGTGGCTTGCTGTATTTTGCCTTCTGTATGTGGCCTTTTGTATGTTGCTTGCTGTATGTGGCCTTCTGTATGTGACTTGCTGTATGTGGCCTTCTGTATGTTGCTTGCTGTATGTGGCCTTCTGTATGTGACTTGCTGTATTTTGCCTTCTGTATGTGGCCTTCTGTATGTGGCTTGCAGTCTGTGTCCTTCTGTATGTTGCTTGCTGTATGTGGTCTTCTATATGTTGCTTGCTGTATGTGTCCTTCTGTATGTTGCTTGCTGTATGTGGCCTTCTGTATGTTGCTTGCTGTATGTGGCCTTCTGTATGTGGCTTGCAGTCTGTGTCCTTCTGTATGTTGCTTGCTGTATGTGGCCTTCTGTATGTGGCCTTCTGTAAGTGGCTTGCTGTATGTGGCCTTCAGTATGTGGCCTTCTGTATGTGGCTTGCTGTATGTGGCCTTCTGTATGTGGCTTGCTTTATGTTGCCTTCTGTATGTGGCCTTCTGTATTTGGCCTTCTGTATGTGGCCTTCTGTATGTGGCCTGCTGTATGTGGCCTTTTGTATGTTGCTTGCTGTATGTGGCCTTTTGTATGTTGCTTGCTGTATGTGGCCTTCTGTATGTGACTTGCTGTATGTGGCCTTCTGTATGTTGGTTGCTGTGTGTGGCCTTTTGTATGTTGCTTGCTGTATGTGGCCTTTTGTATGTTGCTTGCTGTATGTGGCCTTCTGTATGTGACTTGCTGTATGTGTCCTTCTGTATGTGGCTTGCAGTCTGTGTCCTTCTGTATGTTGCTTGCTGTATGTGGCCTTCTGTATGTTGCTTGCTTTGTTTTGCCTTTTGTATGTTGCTTGCAGTCTGTGTCCTTCTGTATGTTGCTTGCTGTATGTGTCCTTCTGTATTTTGCTTGTTTTGTGTGGCCTTTTGTATGTTGCTTGCTGTATGTGGCCTTTTGTATGTTGCTTGCTGTATGTGGCCTTCTGTATGTGACTTGCTGTATGTGGCCTTCTGTATGTTGCTTGCTGTATCTGGCCTTCTGTATGTGGCTTGCTGTATTTTGCCTTCTGTATGTGGCCTTCTGTATGTTGCTTGCTGTATGTGGCCTTCTGTATGTGGCTTGCTGTATTTTGCCTTCTGTATGTGGCCTTCTGTATGTTGCCTTCTATTTGTGGCTTGCTGTATGTGACCGTTTGTTTGTTGCTTGTTTATGTGGCCTTCTGTATGTGACTTGCTGTATGTGGCCTTCTGTATGTTGCTTGCTGTATGTGGCCTTATGTATGTTTCTTGCTGTATGTGGCCTTCTGTATGTTGCTTGCTGTATGTGGCCTTCTGTATGTTGCTTGCTGTATGTGGCCTTCTGTATGTTGCTTGCTGTATGTGGCCTTCTGTATGTTGGTTGCTGTATGTGGCCTTCTGTATGTGGCTTGCAGTCTGTGTCCTTCTGTATGTTGCTTGCTGTATGTGGCCTTCTGTATGTTGCTTGCTGTATGTGGCCTTCTGTATGTTGCTTGCTGTATTTGGCCTTCTGTATGTTGCTTGCTGTATGTGGCCTTTTGTATGTTGCTTGCTGTATGTGGCCTTCTGTATGTTGCTTGCTGTATGTGGCCTTCTGTATGTGGCTTGCAGTCTGTGTCCTTCTGTATGTTGCTTGCTGTATGTGGCCTTCTGTATGTGACTTACCGTTTTCGGACTCCTAGTTTATTGTTGAATGTATCAGATGCTAACAAATGGTTTTCTTTAGTTGCAATGCTAATTATGACATGCATAGTTAGTAGGAGTAAAAATATCTAGGATTACCATCTGCTATTTAGGCAATGGTATAAATTATGGGAGGCCAGGGGGCCTTGGGGTCAACCCATTCTCTCTCACAATAGAAGAGGTTAGGAAATGCACTATAATGATCAACATCACATTTCTGAGTGGGTGAACCAAGCTAACGACTAACGCATCACATTATGAGTTAATTAAACAACCCGTAAAACAAAGATTAAAAAACAACAACTATAAATCCCTTTTATATAAGACAAAACTAAAAGTAATGATTATATTTAATTTTATAAGGACCACGCGAGAAACTAACATAAACATTTACATGCTACATAGAGATTATCTAGATATTTATTAATTTAAATACAGTACTTTCGATCGATCTGAAATTGTTATAGAATGCATTGTTATGTGAGAAAAGTCTATGTGCTAAATTTCACATAGGATCCCAAGAAGTCTAACGGGACCATGACAAAACGGTGAAATTAATATAAAGGATTTAAAAAGCAATTAAATATTTATTTATTTTTTTTTTACAAAAAATACATTGAAAGGGGTACAGGAGAATTAATTTCTTAGACATTTGATTGCTAAACTCAATTATCTTTTTTTGTTTATTTTAAATAACTCATATTTCATATTAATAGCAAAAAAGTTCTCATGTTCCATTTGAAAACACATTTTCTCGGTCCTGTTAACGTGAAGTATTCCAATGTGTGATTCTATATGTATATATATNTATATATATATATATATATATATATATATATATTATTTTTATTTTTATTTATTTATTTATTTTTTTAAAAAGTAATCCTGTGAATGTTAATTTTAGTTTTTTTTAGCTGCATTCGAACTTCACATCGGTCGGACACATAAATATATTAATAATGTTAAGCGTTACTCAAAAAAGGAAATTATTTAAAAATCTGGATCAATGACACATTATTCTGGTGGTTAAAAATGACTTTTAAATTTATTATTTTAGTGACTTGTGTTTGAAAACGGGTTGGGGTTATGGGAGCAGGGAGTGACATTTCTGGTAAAGTATCTGAAACCGAAAGTTTTCCCCTGTCCATAAATGTAAGTCCCCGATCAATGACGTGCTGATTATAATTTATCCCATTGCGTTCGTCTAACATATTGGTAATTAATTACAATGGTATTCAAAGATATTTTAGGATAGGTACTAGTCATTATTGACATAAATATTGGTATTATTTAATGCTGCTGGTGGCCTCAGAAAAGTTTGAGTTTGTGTACGCCTGCTTCACGCAGGAAAAAAATTCTCAGTATTAATTAAAAAAAAAAAAAGCTTTGTGTTCAAGGTAAAACATACTTCCTGGTTTCGTGGAAAACCACATACACACCATGGTTTTCTTTGGGGAAGAGTTGCCACACACCTCTGTTAAGTCTTGCAACGATTCTGTCACGGACATGCCCTAGGACCAATGGTAACAGAGGATCGTGCTAAACTCGCGAACTGCAATCACCGCAGAAAGGGGGGGGGTGGGGGAAACATCGCGACCAAAAAAAAATCGTTTTAAAAAAGCAACAAAAATGGGAGACTTGACACTAAAATTTTGTGCGCGCGGAAACCCGTGACACCTCTAAGTATAAAGCAGAGGTTCTCAAACTGTGGTCCGCGGAGATGTGCCTAGTGGTCCGCGAGCAAAGCATGAATTTTTATTTGTAAAATTAGAACACGTAAAGGTATCAATGTTGTAACATTTTAAATTATTTGATTAATTTTAATCACTTGATGTCAAGAGCAAATCGTCGAAAACAATGTTTAAACGTATGCTTTAAGCAATGCCTGAAATCACATGACGTGACACTAGCTCCAAGCAGCCTATAGTAATTAATGTTATAATAAACACATTAAAAAAGAAAACGAAAAAAGAAAAAAAAATTAGTAAATTAAACTTAAAAGAAAGAGTAGGACAACAATAACTAGTTACTATACTCCATACTCAAAAAAATGCAGTTCCCGAGAGAAAGAAAAAGACGAAATTTCACATGACGATATGATAAAGTTGAAGAGTATTAGGATTTATATGCGTCATAGCTAATGATCAATCCAGACCACAGTGTGTGATATGCTCGCATATACTTAAGTAAGCGATAAAAAAAACCCAGCAAATCTTCGAAAACCTCTTAAAACTAATCATAATGTCTGGTCTGAGAAACCTCTGGAATACTTTCTGCTCTAATTCACTTGATAGCCAGATGCCCTGCGTACGACAATTGAGCAAAATCAATGAAAAGGCTTTAAGGGCATCACTTTGGTGGCTATACGAGTTGCACAAGCCAAAAAGACTGGTTAACAAGACGAGGGGGGGGAGTGTTTAAGAAACTGTTAGAATTGTGTGTTTCTGTGAAAGAGTTTCTTGGAGAAAAAAAATCTAAGCTTGTTAATCATTTGAACTATAGCTTATCAGTTGCTGTTCTGGCTTACTTGGCCGACAGTTTTAAAGCAATTAACAAACTTCATTCACCTCTACTAGAAAAGCGTACAGATTTAATTACTCTCAGTTACAAAATGTATAGATCTACTTTCTATGAAAAAACTTTATCTTTGTAAAACAAGATTATTTCAAGGAAAGTTTCACATGTTTTAAAAACTGTACAAATGCACCGAAAAACCAGTAAATGCTGAAATCAATTAAACACTGTTGATACATCGGATGTTCTACCATATTCAATCACTACAGGGTCATTTTAACTTTTAAGTTAGTGATTTTAACGTTCAGAGTGTTTCGTATGTTTCAAGTCCGGTTCTTGCACACAATGCCTTATTAAATTTACTACCATCGAAATTAAAGAACATCACCCCGGCAAAGCTTACGAGTCTCAATGGTTTGGACCGCCGCAGTGCGGGGGATCATCAATGCCCTACCTGGGGTTTAACCGCACTGGAATGTTTCCCCAGATCTGGCGTCCAATGCGTTCCTAGCGGTACCTTTTGCTAATCCGTACTGGCGCTCCTGACCCTAAACCGGCACAGATCAGTAGCGTTGCTAGTTAATTTAGGGGGACGAAACGGTCGCTTCGGAGTAGCCCGACACTCAACTGATACTTTGAGACAGAACAGAAAATCCTACATGTGGAAGAAAATCAGCAGTCCCGAGCCTGCGCTCTTCATGGGGCTTCCCGGAAAACCCCCTCAGCCCTCTGGCCCCCTAAGGGACGTAAAGGCTGAGAAGCCCCCCCCCCCCCGGAGCGGTCGCTGCTACAAGCGGCCGCCTGGGCGTCCAGGACACTAGGTCGAAAACGCCTCCCACTAAGTGAGCCTCCCGAGGGAGGGGTGGAATTCCCTACTATGACTCGCTATCAACATAGTATCACTTTGGCGCCACCCCGAAAAAGCTTACGAGTCTCAATGGTTAGGATCGCCGCAAAGCGGGGGATCATCACTGATGATCATCTACCTAGGGTTTAACCCCCACCGGAAGGTTTCCTCAGAGCTAGCGCCCAAAAGCGTTTCCTACCGGTACCTTTTGCTAATCCGTACTCGTGAAAAAGACAAAACTAAACGTATTGATTACATTCAGTACAAACATTTAACATAGTGAAAGTGATTTAACTTCCGAAATGCTCTAAAATGGTTACGGGGGGGGGGTGGTCACTAATCGTTGGAGTGAACTCAGCAAATTCGTGGATGTGAACAACAACAGACGGCCATTACACAATTTTATAGATATAAACTAAAAGTGCATTAATTTTATTTCGGTACATTTGATCGATCTGAAAGTTTGATACAATGCATTGTTTGGTGACACGAGCGTATGTGCAAAATTTCAGCTCGATAGCACCACGGAAAATTGGTCCTTTTTTACTTTTGTTTTTCCGCCGTCGGACCAAAAGACGACGGTGAAGTTAATATAAAGGATTTAAAAATATATTGGAACAAAAATAACTCGTTTGAACGTCCGCGTAAATTTGTTCAATATGTAAATGAGATTTAATTTTTCAGATTGGCTGTAGGAGTCTGTAGGAGTTTGAGGGACCAATCGCTATCGATGACCGGACAGAAAATTGGCTTTAATTATATTGGAGGATAATAATTATTTATACATTTCCGGTACAGCAGTGTCACGACTTTCAGTAGTGGTCCCTGGCTTAGATTCAAATTTTTCAAGTGGTCCTTTATTTACTCTCAAAAGGTTGGGATTGGGAACCACTAGTATAGAGAAAGCTACTTATGAAATAACCAGGCTTTCTCATGTTTCAGGGTATTCTACATTCAAATTTTCATATACATTTCACTAACTAAACGTAAGAATTGCTAAAGTATACGAAATGAAAATGAATGTATAAAGTAGACGTATATATCATAAATGCTACTTAGAAACAAATTTGCAAGTTAGCCAATAATCTAGATTTTAGTATTAAAATTAATACTATCATTATTGAAGGAAGTTTTAAAAAAAAAAACAAGCCCACAAACTTGTTATGTATTTTTTTCTTCGTGCTCCATTGACTACGAAACATGTGTCGGTGTGTAGCGGTACACACAATTCTCTGTAACACACAGCGTAAAAAAAAAACTCTATGGAACGTGATCAACAACATAGCCATTGGCGTCGCTAGGAATTTTTCCTGGGGGAGCGCAAAAGCATGTTTTTAAAATTTAATTAACAATGCCATACAGGTTCATTTTCAATTTAATTGAAGTTAAGTTTGACATTAATTTGTTATATTGATATAAATAAATGCATTAGGAAATTAGGGTCTAAATAAACCAAATAGATGTATCCGACACCGATTCTGCAGCTTCAAGGGCCGAAAATAAGCTTTAAAAATTAATAAGACTAAGAAATTAACGATGTAATAGCTAATATACAACATATCAATGCAGTTAAAATATTAAAAACGTAAGTTCTTACGAGAAAATTTAATTTTACTGAGAAAAAACTTATGAGTAGAAACTGCAGGATTATCAAAGATGGGTATCCGAAATGTTTTTTAATTAAAAAAGAAGAAAAAAAATTAATTTAAAAAAAAAAAAAAAAAAAAAATTATAAAAAATGAAAAAGCGAAAATTAGAGCAATTGCTGAATTCCGGAATGCCGTTATTAGAATATTTTGGGGCGTCTGCAGCATCTGACTTATCATTGGCATTGAAGACATCAGTACAAGTCAACAGCCAGACACAGCTGAGGCAACTGTTTCTAATTTGATTGTCACTGTCGCTTCTTCATTTTCTAAATTGGATATTGGAAGGTATGTTTGGACACACGAACTTTAAAATGAGTTGAAATTGCAGCTGATTCGTGATTGTTTGACCCCTGATAAAAAGTTTGATTTTAGAGCTGACAGTGATGGAGTTTTTAGATTTGCATGGTTATCAGACTATTCACCGGTGCTCGTATACTCGCAAATGTTAAAAGGTGACTTTTTGCAAAATTGTGTGTTGTTTCCGCAAAAAATAATTCGAGGAGTTCAGTTGACATTTGTCACCAAATTATGCATAAAACATAAAGATTTCAATGATGATGTGCGTAGCCACATGAACAGCACATGACACAAAGGCTCTCATGAAGATGCAAGTATTTTGTTGCATTTCTGGAAGCCAATAATGTTTCTATAGATGAGCAGTTGGACTCATCATTTAAAAGACAAATTCAAGAAAATTGCGACAAACTGGGTCACATCATTTATAAATTTCTATTATGCGGCATGCATGATTTAGCACTCGTGAAAAAGAATTAAATTATGGTAATTTTAATTACCGGTTAGGGTTTCGTGTTGAATCTTGGGATGAAATTCATGGTAATCATTTATCAATTGGTTCCTGTAGTGCCAAGTATATCTCGGCAACTACGCAAAACATTATAATCAAAATTTGTGGGTCTCTCTTGCATGAAAACATTGTTCGCGATGCAAATAATTCAGTTGCATTTTCTATTTTGCCGACAAGACAACTGACATTTCAGGTAATGACAGATGTCACTGGATGTTAAATTTGTTTAAAAACAAAATGGAATTTTTTTGTAAAATTAAGGGGGGGATCGAGCGGCAAGTGCCCCCTTACCCCCCTGCTTAAATACGAATACGCCCATGAATATTGCCGATATTAAACGTAGCACTAGGTATTTATAAGATGTCAAACTGTAGTATGTTCACATTCCGTTATGCAGCCCATCTTTTAGACACAGCGCTTTGTGTTTAATCAAAGGTAAACATTATGTTTATAAGGCGTCATCTACTTAGGCTGTGCATTGTTTGACTTATTGTTCATAAATCACTTTTTAATTTTATCAAATACGTTTAGACAGTTTAGTAGAAAAGAGCTTAAAAAAACCGTCATGTCGGTTTCAGTTGTGAAAACATTTTATATTCTGGATTGTTCTTCAAAAACATCTCAGGATTGACTCAGTGACTATCGGACTGTCGAAGGCTGTCTTATAAAACCAAATAAATTAAAAATCTCTAATTTAATAGTTATTCTTTACTTTAAAATAATGATGCGATATTTAACGAATATTTGTTTCACCAAACCGTAATTTAAAATACAATTTTTTATGTAAGTGTGGGGTTGAGTTTAATTGAAATTTACAAATTCTTCAAGTTGCAAATCTGTAGCATGCCGAGATAAAACTCTCAGTAGAATTATTGTACGTTACCCTTTTTAAACGCATATGTTGTCAACAAAATTTAGTCGAGAAAGGGGGGGGTACCTTTACGGGGCTCGACAGACGATTGGGATGGCGGAGTTCACTGAGACCTGAAACTGACAACTCCTGGCAAGCAATGCCAAAGTCCGATATGTTAGGTGTTAGGTGCTAGTCACATATGATTACAGTTGCTGTATGGATCTTAGGCAAAGCATTTAGATGCAATGATGATGATGAAAACCAAAGTACCCATTGAGGGTCGGGGTAATCCGAAGTGACCGTTTCGTCCCCCTCAATTTTCTAGCAACGCCATTGAGCGGTGCCGGTTTAGGGCCAGGAGCTCCAGTCTGGACTAGCAAAAGGAACCGCTAAGAACGCATCGGACGCCAGCTCTGAGGAAAACTTGCAGTGGGGGTTACACCCTAGGTAGGTCATTGATGATCCCCCGCATTGCGGTTGTCCTAACCATAGAGACTCGTAAGCTTTGCCGGGATGGCGCCGAAAGTGATAGCGAGTCGAAGTATGGAAAATTCCACCCCTCCCTCGGGAGGTCAACTTAGTAGGAGGCATTTTCGACCAAGTGTCCTGGACGCCCAGTTGGCTGCTTCAGAACTGACCACTCCGGGGGGGGGGTGCTGTCCACCTTTTACGTCCCCTAGGGGGCCAGAGAGATGAGGGGTTTTTCCGGGATGCCTCATGAAGTGTTCAGGCTCGGGACTGCTGATTTTATTCCACATGTAGGATCATAAGTAGACGGAATGTTCACGCATAGCATCGCCGATATTAATAATCCCTTAGACATCTAATTCATACTATTTGACTTTATATAATTGGGGACCAGGATCAAGCATTATCAACAAAACTTATCGTGGACAATTGTGGGTAACAACTTCAACCCTTAATGAGGACAGAATCCATGAGTTTATGCAGCTATAATTTAGACTTTGCAAATATGCAGTTTCGAAATAGGGTATTCAAGATCTATTAAGAATACACTAAAACGTTGTCAATGCGTTACAATAGATAAATTGCGTATCTCAACAGACGAATATTTTAGTAACTACACGCGTGTCGCTTTCTTGTTTAAACCGGTATAAAGTCAATTCCTATTAGCAATAAACAACCCCTTGAATAAATGGGCTGAATATCATATTGGAAATTTTCTTTTTGAGCAAGTGAATTTGTAAAAAAAAAAAATATATATATATAAAAATAACGGGTATACCCTGGTATCTTTTCCAGTGAGAACTTATTGGGTATACCCGGTAATGATTTCAATGAGAAATTATCGGGTATACCCCGGTAATGGTTTCAATGAGAAATTATCGGGTATACCCTGGTAATGGTTTCATTTGTCTGAAGCAGCCTCTTCCGATACTTTTCACTATGACTTTCCTTCTTCGAATCAACAAATATTCCCCAATTAAGAAAACGTAATTTCCCTTAATTATAATCCATCAAATTGTTCATCTTACTTGTCTAGACTCTCCATGGCAACACCACACAAAAGCTTCGTGTGTCTATGTGTGAATGAAATTTTTGACGGCTGATTTAAAAGGACAAAAGTGGATATCAAAGTTTCAATGTTTTGTCTATGAGATATTTTTCCCGTACACTATTGTCTTTTGAAATTTTGTAATTATGTATGAGTTGAACAAAAACAATGGCATCTTAATTAATAAAATGAAATAATGATTAAAAGAATTGACGAAAATTTGAAGCAGGAAAAATTTATTATCTTCACAGGAATCGAAACTTTGACAAAATACCGGCAATAGAAAACAAACGATGGTGATCAAGCAAACATCTGAGTTTCCTCCCAATTTGAATCAGGTGAGTTCTACAACTAACTTCCTAAAGTGTAAGTGAGCCGAACGTTAAATATCTATCTAAACCCCAAGACATTACAACATACTTTTTTAAGAAGCACAGTTTTATGTGACCTTCCTTTGACCTTAAGCGATCTTTATCTTTCATCTCAAATACTAAAGGCTTCACCTCTGGGTATCAAATGAGTAAAAGTTGCACGTCTACATACCATACCCAATAAGGTTACAGTTAAGCGCTTTTCTTATCGGCCGCTCAATATTAATATACTTTACCGTTTTACTTGCCGTTCTCCTGCATTTGAGTCAGAAACCATCTCCCCTGCCCGTTATCTTTCTGGGGTTAACTGCAATTTATATTGGGTATGCTTGAACTGATAACATCCGGGTCACCAGTGACCTTAACGTGATCTTGAGGTACTCATTAATCCTAGATATCTTAAAACTCAAAGTTGAACCTCTCCTTGATTTAAAAATAAATGAGCTCAAACGTTTACGTCCTTTCAACACATACTATCAAACATCTCAAGATCTATGAGTACTCCTTTGAGTGAGCGGTGAGTGAAAAGATAATCACGTTAAAACTACAGCGTTTCCTGATGCATAATTACAATGACACACTGCAAATAGATCTAAAAGGATTTAGCGTGTGTTTTTAAAATGTCAATTGCAATTGTTGTTGCTTTTTTTTCTTTCTTTTTTTTTTAAATTCTTTTTAAAAAAATATTTTTCTAAGTTTTCCAAAGTAACTTATAAAATAACATTACTTTTATTATAATTTTTCTTTTCATAGTGCGTTAGTTAATTTTTTTAATGGTATGGGAAAAAAAAACCTCCACATAATTTAGTTTGAAATTATAATTCTAAATGTAAGGGACGCACTTATAGTTTTCTCCAATCGCCAAGCAAAATTATGCAAGGATCGTTGTCTAACGCACGGCACTTTTATTTTTAAAAAATTATATTTCATGAGATTCCTTTGATATTTTGTGATAAATGAAAGCTGCAGCTTTTAAACAGTTTAAAAAAAATTATAAACTAGTCATTTTGTAATAAAACTTAACCCATCCAGTAAAAAAATTAAATTTCACAAATTATTATCTTCATCGCTTTCCATGTAAAAGCTATTGTCTATCTCGTCTGGAACGTTGAAAAACAAAATTATATTGCTCTGTTATTGCTGGCTAAATCTCTTAAAGTTTACTACCATTTTCAGGAAATACCACCGCTAAAAAAAGTCTGATCCAATCCCAGAGGTAGTTAAAAGAGAAGCATATAATATATGACAAATATGTTGATACATTTTCTCACTCACTTAAAAAATTCATGCTATGCAAATTATTCATTAAAGAGTTGAAGATGGAAATACTGTTTTAAAAAATCTTGACGAGTTTTAATGGTGTTACGAAAAATGTGAGGGGAAAGAGGAATTTTAACATAAAAAAAATAATTCAATAGCAATTTTTTGTTGTTCCACATTCGGAGATGCAACATAATTTTTATGTGCTGTAAAAGAATTTTAAATAAATAAAACACCACCAAAAAACAACAACAAAAGAATAACAACAAAAAACAAACAAAAAAACCCACCACAACACAACACTGCTACCAAAACAGAAAAAGTGCATAAAAAATTGTTACTGTTCCTATATGTGTAATTTGTGAAAATGTAGTGCAGCATTAAGGACAATGACAGTAAAAACATGTTTAAGAATTGCGGTAAAGATGGCTTGAAACTTCTTGATATTTTACTTTAACACTTGTTCATTTGTCAGAATAGCTTTTTATAGTTTGGGATTAACGTCGATAATCGACCATCAGCGTTACTAAGGCAGTAATTTTGATTTAAGTCCATGATGCCTAAGGCAGTAATTTTGATTTAAGTCCATGATGCCTAAGGCAGTAATTTTGATTTAAGTCCATGATGCCTAAGGTAGTAATTTTGATTTAAGTCCATGATGCCTAAGGCAGTAATTTTGATTTAAGTCCGTGATGCCTAAGGCAGTAATTTTGATTTAAGTCCGTGATGCCTAAGGCAGTAATTTCGATTGTCCCGGAAAGATGGGCGTCATTTCAATCTGATCATAGTAAAAATTAAAGTTAAAGATTAATTTTCAAAGACATAATTTCAGGGAAGAGAATGACGCCATTTTAGTGGGAAGTGAGCGAATTTTCAATTAATAACAAATAGTTATTACTAAATAATAGGACGCAATAATCTTCTGTATCGAAGGAGCGTCTGTAACAGATAAGATTAATATAGTGATTTGTTTTTCCCTTTAATTTGAGCACAACTTGTATCTATCGCAAGTACGCATACTTATTTTATCGTGCGATTTTTTGTGTAAAATAGTATTTGAAATCATGCAAACATTCAACATTGAAGTTTGCTTGGAGCAAACCCACAAACAAATAATAAATGATAGATCTAAATGTTTTTGGGTCTAACAAAAATAAAATATAACCAAATATTTCATCGTTCATTAAGTTTGAAAGTAGGTCGTCCAAACTGATTTTATTGCTAAGGATTATATTTTTTGTGTGTATTTCATTTTATAGTAATTTTTATTCAAAGACACTGGGAAAAAATTACTGAGTTATCTTAAAAAACTAAATAGTTATACTATTTAAAAATATTTTGAAAAAAGGCCCTCCAAAAAAGGGAATTTTTTCACTTTTCAGAAAAAGTCACTTTCAATGACTGGTATTTTTAAAAATAATTTACTGAGATGTCTAGAAATTGATATAGTTAAAACAAAGTTCATAATTAATAAGTCCATTTTTTAGGCATCTACATTGATGAATTCAAAATTTAAAAAAAAAATTATACAAATAAAAAACATCAATTTTTTAATAATTTTTATTTTCCGACAGGAAAAGTGTAAAACGCACAATTTCAAAAATTCATATAAATTTATGCAACTGACATAAATAAACATACCATACATCAAATTAAAGTTAATTTTAACAGGCACAATAATTAATGTGAATCAATAGCATTGTAGTACATTTACATGCATACAAATAAGTTCACAGATACCATCCCCGATTTTATTTTCAAATTTAAAGTTTTAAAAAAAATCATACAAAATGCTTGGCAGAACACAATTGTACCAAAGGTATTTTACAATATTCTCAGATATATCTAATTATTAAAAAAATGAAATGACAGAAATATTATCAATATTTTCCAAAAAAAAAATAATAATAAAATCTTTTTAAAAATAACAGATTTTATAATTGGCATGAAATGAATGAAGATGTAACAATAGGAATGACACCTTGTCACAAAAATCACTAGACTATATCAAACATCATACATCAAATTAAATGTCATTTTAATAAGCCTAAAAATTTCTGTGAAGGAATTTTAAGAAAGAAACAGTTTAATCAAATTAATACTTAAAATCCTTAAAACAAATTCCCCGCATAAGTAATAATAGATCTACGTGATTATTGAAAATGCACAAATTTACAAATGCATTAAAAAAAAGTATGCAACTGACTTACTCAAAATAAAGATAGTGTTAAATAGCACGGTAAGCAATATCAATCAATAGCATTTAAGTGCATTTACATGAATTAAAATAAGTTCAAATATACCCACAACCAGATGATTTTTAAATAATGAAGTTTAAAAGAAAATAATTAAAAATGCTCTACATTAATGAAGGGGCATTCGTGTTAAGGTTATCATCCGAAAGGACGAAACAAATATTGACGGTCACATTATACATGTTATTCAAAATGAAAGATGAGAGCCAAGTGACTTTAATATAAATATATAAAACCAGAAAATGTGTCGATTTAATTTTTTTTAAAAATTACTCTATTGAACGTATTCTTATTCTTTGAAAACAGGATGAAAACAGGCCAGCTTCAATTCAGAAGGACTCTCTCAGTTCGGTATTTATTTATAACTATCCTAAAGTTGCTCTAAAATAAGCGTACTAAACTTAAGTAGGTAAATGTTTCTAAATATAATCCTGTTAAATAGTCATTCTTTCTTTACAGACATATATTTTGCCAGCGTCAACTCAGGAGGACTGCCTCAATTTGGTGTTTTTAGGACCCCCTGGAAATGGAAGGAGCTCTAGTGCCAATTTATTGCTTGGGGGAAATTATTTTCCTGTGTCCCATGATGGTGAGACCAGTTGTATATCATTTGAGACCAGGTCTTCGATGTTCGATAAGATGAAGCTGAACATTCTGGACTGCCCAGGGGTCAGAGGAAATTGGAAGAACCTGAGCTACAGGAGAAATGCTGCGAGTTCATGCAACAAATACAAACAATATTTCCCCTTGGTACACACGCCGTTTACCTTGTCATAAAATTCGGAAACCGATTTTTTAATGAGGATGAGCTTCCGCTGAAGCTGTTAAATAAAATGTATGGGGAGGAATTTCTTAGAAAATCCGCGGTTTGCGCCATAACCAATGGCGATATGTTTAAAAAAGTTATGGCAAAATCCAGTTCCCCCAAAACTGTTGAGGAGTGGAGTCGGGAGCAGACTGGCGTCTTGGAGAAAATTTTCAAGGCTTTTGACTACAAGTGCACCTTGTTTGATAACATGAATGAGGATGTGGAAGAGAAGAAAGTGCACGCACAAGCGGTGGTCAATCAAGTGATTATTAGATGGACAGAAAACAGAATCCCACTTCAAAGTAGTGAGTTATTGAAGCAGTTTAATCAATTAACAATTTTGAAATAAAATACATTTCCAAATATAGAAAAAATGGTAAAAACGTTTTTAATATATCGTTAACCACATGAATTTGACAGACCTGAACTGATTTTTAAGCATATCAGTCATTTGAAATACCTTTAAAAATCTTTATTTTATACTAGCTGTTAAACCCGGTTTTACCCTGGCCTGCATTGTGGATTTCATTAAAAAAAAAAACAACTTTTTATCACTAAATAATATAACAGAATAGCCTGGTAGCCATTGGTGTCATATTATCCGTGGGTTTCCAATTTACTGTGGTCCATTAGAAAAGTGTTTCCAGTGGTTTGTCTACATTCCAATAGGATTACTTTCTCATTCCGGATACTGCCCAATGTGGATACACTTTCTTGGCATCATTTTGTCTACTGAGAGATATGATTCAGTGTGGTAGTAATTATCATAGCCATTATGCCTAGGGAAATATAAGAAATTTTTAAAACTATTTTAAAACTTAAAATACAAACTACTCCATGAGATTCAAAATTGAAATAAAGAGAAACAAAAGTAGTTGGGTTTTTAAAAAAAATGTTTGTTATATTACAAATTTTGAAAACAACACACATAATTAATTTGTTTCTGTACAACTTAAATGCTTATTTGAGGGGAAAAAAAGTATAACTGAGATAAAAATACAGGAAATTATTTTTAGATTTATTTACACACAACGATTTGAAAACTTAATACACACATTCACAGTACTTTTTAACTCTGATTGACTTAAAAATTCAACTTTTATTTGAAATATAGCACAACAAAATTAATTTAATATTTTAATTCAAATAAAGTAACTCACATTTTGACTCAAGTAAACATGCTTGAAGTTTATATCAAGGATAATAAACTTTTTTCCCAATTGCTTGTCTACATTCCAACAAGGACCTTTTCTGATTTGTGGGATCCCATTCTAGGGGAAATCACTTTCCCGTATATGTTTCCATGTTGTTTTTTAAGTTAAGTCCTGCATTCTTATTAAATTTTTAAGTGATGATAAAGTGTTGGCTTTTCTGGTTTCTTCAGGCAACCCATTCGACGCCCGAAACAAAGAAAACTTGTATGTGTTTGCTCTTGCATACGGAATAAGAAAGGTGTTTTTATCTTTATGTCTATCTGAGGGTTGTATTAAGTTATCTTTGTGTTGTATTTCTAAATTAGAATTAATTATATTAATCTTTATGTATAATTACTATTTTTCTCTTGGTTCTTCTATCCTCTAGTGTTTCAAGGTTTATTGACTTTACTATTGTTGTTACTCTTGTCAGTTTTGAATATTCTCCAGTAATGAATCTGGCAGCTCTTTTTGAATTTGTTCTAGTTTATCAATGTTTTCTTTGGTGGATGGGTCCCATACAGAAGATGCATATTCTAGTATAGGTCTCACGAAGGTGAGGTAGCATTTTAGTTTTATATCTTTATTACAATTGAAAAGTTTATTTTTATAAAACCTATATATATATATATATATTACTTAGATGAGTGAACATTTTCATAATTGTTTATAAGTTGTGATTATATTCATGTGTTACTTATTCATTTGTTTCAATTCGCTTCATTTTATTCGAAAATCGTTACGTAGATTACATCTCTGCAACTTTAAATGTTTCTGATACAAGTGCTGAAAACCATGGTAGCATTCAGCTTGAGAGAGAATCATTGCAGAAGAAAGCGAAGGGCCTGAGCGATGACATTCAGAAATTAAGAGTAAGTAGATCGTATATCATATTCACTGACACCAACAAATTGAAAACTAAAAATAATACAGTTTAGTAGTGTCATTCAATTAGTTTATCGTATTCAACAACAGCAACAACAACAACAAAAAAGAACGAAAGAACACACACACACACACAAATGCAAAAACAACATCAATTAGAAAAATAATTTTTAAAAAACGAACATATTCAAACACACAAACACTCACATGGAGGCCCATTCACACAAACAAATTAAACACAGACACACAAATTTTTATCATAAAAGCCGTTAAAAAGAATCGATATACATTTAAAAAAATCCTGACCATGTTCTTACGGGGCACTACATATTTTAAACTCTTAAAATGTTAATTTATTTGTATGGAAAATCTTAACAAAACAATTATACTACAACTTTTACTACAACTTTTGCCTGGAGGCTTGATTCTTAACTTCATATCCACTGAAACCGCTTATAACGAGTTAATCTGTTCGAGAATCTTTCTCGTTAAGCGAAACAATTTTCCCCATACAAATGAATGTAAAATACGATAACACGTTCCATGAGTAAAAAATTACAATTTCTCAACAATCTTTATGTACATGTATTCAAAACAATTTACTTATGAATTGTTTTAGAGTGTAAAAACTAGGAATGCAATTAAGCTTTGAAACCATACTAAAACAGTAATAAAAATATAATATATGACAAATTATTAATTATTTTTCCCATAGGAAACAGCCTAAAGACATTTGTTTTTGCCGACGCTTCAAAATGTGACGGAAACGTGTCGTAACGATTCCGTATACATTCTTGACACTCTCTTTGAAGAATCCATATAATTAATTTTGTTTTTGTTTATGAAAATAGTGCAGATAATTGATTTGGGCCATTTGTATCTGCGCGCTTGATTAGCCACGCACACACCTTGTTCTCGCTTTTCAATTATTTTACGTTTTATTTCAACAGTTGTTGTTTTTTCTCTCACTCTTATTATAGTCTTCTAGTTGTTTTGTTTTCTTCTAAGACATTTTAGCACAGTTATGGCACTTTGTACACTAAATATTTACGAATACTGTCTGAATTCAAAAGTTGTAAAAATGTATGATTACACACGAAAACAATACACTAACAGGTGTGTGCTAGACATACTTACTAAGTCATCAAGGCCTAAATGCCGGCCTACAAATGAATTTCCAGGAAAAAGGGACTTCGTCTTTCTGCGTCAATTGTTTTGCAAATTTTTCGTTTGTTAAAGGAACTAACATTTAAAAAAAAATTTTTTTGCTCGTTATAAAAGATGCCCGAAATGAGTGGCCCACTGCATATATATATATACGTAGTAACGATATAAATATATTCTAATGGTACAGAAAAACTTGCCAGCGTACTCAATGAACCAAGAGACTGTTAGCTTGTTGTTCCTGGGACCTAGAGGAAGCGGGAAAAGTTCGGTGGCCAACACTATTCTGGGTTCCCAGTTCGTTCTCCTCGGATGTGGCCCAAATACTAAGATGGGAACAACGCAATTTGATAGCTACACACTCAACGTTATCGAATGTTCTAAACTAGGTGGAAACGCAAGCAGTGCCACGGAACCTTCGACCGTGTGCGCTAATATCATGTCCAAAATATTGAAACTCAGCCCAAAAGGGATTCACGCGCCGGTTTTCATACTGAAGTTTGAAACTGATGCTCGATACCCTGGTGTTGTGTTTGAATTCACTGTCTTGAAACAAATGTTCGGTCTCGAGTTTATTCAGAGCCACGGCGTCTGTCTCGTCACCAACGGTGATGAGTTCGCCAGGTCACTCGGATGTTCAGATCATGTGACGTTCATGAATTGGTGTCAAATGCAAGGCGGGCTCCTCAAAGAATTATTCGAGGCCTTCAGCTACAGGTGTTTTCTGTTCAACAACAAGGAGACCGATGGTGGCCTTAAGCGGAAGCAAGTGCAAGATTTCATCTCAGTCGTGAAAAGCACCTGGCCCGAGCCAGAGGTGGTTTCTGTTAGTAAGTTTATGTTAGCCAATTTTTGCTTCTAAATGTATATGCGTGAGTGGGTGTCAAAAGGAAAAAAAGTTTTGTTTATTTGTGTGTGTTTTGTTTGTGATTTTTCTCAGAAAGTTCTAATTCCATTGATCAAATGTAGAGGGGTATTAAACGTAATATAATTTACCTTTTGTCAGTAATGTCAGTTTTATATTATGAGATCAATAATATGAGATCATTGGTCACCATTTTAAACTTTGCCTTATAAAGCATTTACCTTTAAATCTCGTAAAACATATGAGAAAGCACTTTTCATGATTAATATTAAAATGCGGCACATTACTTTTGACACAAGTAACTTTCCATGAAGTCATAGATTTTGGATTTCAAAAACGTTCATCCATCTCTGACTTAATATTTTTCTAGGCCATGAAGTATATGTTGAGTAGCGTGTCTTGATATTGGTGGAATCAAACTTAAAAACCTGACTAATCTCTTTTTTTAACCTTTTTTTAAAAAAAAAAAAGATCCTGGTATGCGAGCTCGAGCAGATGTCCACTTGGTAGTTGAAGTCGCCAGTACCAAAACTGACTATGTCAAACAGGTGGAGTTCACCACTGGGTACGTCGAGAACTATGAAAACAATGAATCTGAAGTGGAGATAAACGTATTAGTCGTTGGAGAGAAGGAGCATCGGAGTTTCTGTTTGAACGAGTTTGGCAGTCATCAGGAGATGATTGGGGTAGGCTGAGTCTTAAGTCGAATGTGTAGCGCTAACCTTAATGTTTGAAGTTTTAAGACATAACCATACCACCTAGGCTAAAACAAGGCCTGGCTTTTAAAAAAAAAGTATAAAATTGCCACAAGATTGTAATCTAGAGTCATGACGTTATCGCGAAGAACATGAGATTGTGTAGTTAAAATTTTCAAATGCGAACCTTTTTTAAATATTCTGCAAAAACGAACAACAAAGCCAAAGTTTTCTTAGCTGAAAATATCGATGCATACATGCACCTAATTTAAAATTCAACTTTTGCGCAGGCACTTAAAGAATCACCATATCTGGGACCATGTTCTGGAACTCAAAAAGCCATCATGTTGGCCCAAAAGGTAGTGGCCAGTTCTAAAGCTAATCACTCAGATGTCAAGCAGATGACCATCATCATCAGTGAGGGAAAGTCCCAAGACCAGGAGGGTGTAGTTGCTGAGGCCACAAAACTCAAGGAGCTGGGGACAAAAGTTCTTGTAGTGGGTGTCAGGTGTACCGACCAGCGATACCTGGAGAAGATCGCCTCCAGCCCTGATGACGTCTATATGACGACTGGTTATGGTTAATCCATAAAAAATGTGAACATTAAAATACAAGCAGAGACGTGCAAACATGGTAACTAAATATGTCAAGATGGGTCATACCAATGGTAACTAAATATGTTAAGATGGGTCATACCAATGGTAACTAAATACGTTAAGACGAGTCTCAACAATTTTTTAGGTTGATTTGGTGATTTTATTCGAAAATTACCAAAAGTATTATTCTAATTCAATAACCATTATAAAATAATCAATAGTAATGTTAGCTGCACGAAATATTGCAACAATATCAAAAAATGCCTGTAATTTTTTGGCTCAAATTTTACTATACAATAGAGACTATGTTGATAAATGTAAATACGTTTTCCTTTGACAGGTGCGTTTTTTCCATCAACTGCTGACATACTGTTTCTCATAGACTCATCGGGAAGTATAAATGAAGAGAACTATCAGAAAGAGCTCCAGTTTGTTGTTAAAGTTGTAGAGTGTTTTAATATAGGCAAAGACGATGTGCAGTTTGCTGCCATGACGTTCTCAAGTAAAATAATAACTTTGTTTGATTTCAACAGCGGCAACCATGAGCAGATTAAACAGGTCTCAATCAACTGAACATTTTAGAAAATTCAGGAATATATATATATATATATATATATATANTATATTTAAAAGTCCCAAAATCTCTCTCTTTTTTTTTCGAGATGGTAAGGGGTTCTAATGTTTCCACTAGAATATTCTCGGGCTTTGTAGACCCCCGTGCCGCCACTATTGACTTCGCTACCGGCCATGAACATATAGATATAATTTTAAAATGCAAATTATCTCAATATATTGCGTTAATTGATTATTGCAATAAATATATGGCTAAAATGTACACTGTCTGTCATATTTTTTGCATCAGTGACAGTAAGATAAAAATTTTATTTTGCTTCGTGCTGACTCTAAACATTACCTTATAAAAATAAGAATCAGAATGTTAAAATGTTCCCCCCAAAAATGAGTAACTAAAATTTTTACATCTTTATCATAGGCAATCCTCGCTGCAGAATATCAAGGAGGAGGGACCCCAACGGCCGAGGCCCTTAAGGCTGCAAGAGAACACCTTGCCAGAAGACTGGAATCCCGGTCGGGCTCGAAGAAAATTGTAATCATCATCACAGACGGGGAATCACATGACTTTAACGCCACCTGTCATGAGGCCCAACTACTTAAAGATGCGTCAGTTCTAGCTCTGGCCATAGGGGTGGGCAAGTTTAAAAGAGAAGAACTAGAACAAATTGCATCCTCACGCAATGGTGTCCGATATGTTTTTGATGTGGAAAACTTTGATGTGTTAAGGACCATACACGACGAAATCGCTAGCAGTGCCTCAAACTTAGGTAAATAAATAATTTCAATGATAGAAAAGAAAAAGAGAGATGGCGTTTGTGCTAACAAAATTAATTGAAAAAGTAACAACTTGGATATAAGGTTAGGTTTTCGGTAATATTTTAAAAGTTACTCTCTTTATTTAAAAATATATTTTGGATTTGTTCAAAGGTATTTCTATAATATCTCTTCGACCATGATTTCTTTCAAACGAATGGGTAGTATATTTTAGTATTGAAAATGATGCGTGTCTTGTGTATATTGTAGGTAAAATAAAAATTTGAAAAATACATTTTATTTTAACCAGTTAAAATGGATGGATAGTTGGATAGATAGACAGATAGGTAGCTTAGATAGATAGATAGATAGACAGATAGACAGATAGATAGATAGATAGATAGATAGATAGATAGATAGATAGATAGATAGATGGATGGATGGATGGATGGATGGATGGATGGGGGTGGGGGTGCGCTTGGGTGGGTGGATGGATGGATTACATTAGATTAGATTAGATTCGATTCGATTCGATTAAATTATATTAGATTACATTACATTATATTAGAATAGATTGGATTATATTAGATTAGAGCACGAGTATAAGTTTATAATTAGCACCATTCATGTAGTGAATCATTAATAATTCAATAGTTATTTTTTTAATCCACACAGACAATGAATAGCCAGAAGTGGAACCTGACACGGAAGACAATGATTATTTGCAAGATACTGACGTAGGATATGATTCTTTGTATTTCTAACGAGATTTCTTAGATATTTGCAGCTACTTTCTGGAGGAGATGTTCAAGAATACCTTTTCAAATTTATTTTAAATCTTCTTAGCTCATTAATGTTTGCGATTATTTAAGCATCTTGTAATTGATTATTACCTGGCTCATGTATTTGACATTACAGTTTAGCTTTTTTTTCGGATCGTTCAACTGCATTTCAAATGAAAATTTTTACTACACCAGAGGAGGTCTAATCTCAATTTACAAATTTGTAATGTAAGTTTGATTTCTGGTGTAATTAATGTTTTTTGGCTTAATTTTTAAAAAAAATATGCGTCATTGGATAAGTTCTCGGCGTCATCGGTCCGACTTATCCATTTCTAGACTCTCTCAAAGATTTTATATTTGTAAAATTTAAATATAAAGAGTGTTTGGTTTTTAAACAGTTCTTTCTTTAAGATATAATATTATGTGTGCAAAATTCTTGATAAAAGCACTTTCTTGATGCCAAGAATTTTCAAAAACGAGTTCAAAACCTTTGATTATTTCATCACATTTTAAAGCGTGGTATTTAACGTTATTTTGATTAAAAAATATTTATCTCCCGTCACGTTTTATTCTCTTTACTAACAATGATTCTGGAGTACTGTAATAATGTTCTTTCAATTCAATTGTTAAGTTAAAAAAGTGTTTATTTTTAAATCATCAATCGATAATTTGTGGGAAGATAATAAAATAAAGTTTGCTCAGTTAGTAATTTATATCTTTTAAGAATACCCATGATAGGAACTAAATTCAAATTAGACTTACAAAACATGTTAGTACATTGGCTCCATCTGAATTAAATCAAATTAAAAATTTTACGTAACTTTTTTCCCATTGTTGTTATAACTGTAACATTTGATACAACTTAAACTTATCTCTTCCTATTTCATGTATTTTTGTACAGTAATTGTGCCCATTTTTCTTTTTTAAAAAAAATTAATTGTAAAATGTACTTTTAATCATTTTTCCAAAGTGAAGTATTTATTTTCTAATGTAAACTTAATTTTAATACTTGAGTTAGACTATTTGCACTGACGGAGACGATAATCGAAACTTCTACTTGCGCATTAGTCTGTTAGTAAAACTTAAAATTATTGTTTTGAACACACAACCTGTTTGTGTATCTTGTATTTTATCGTAGTCCTATATTTAATTATATTTAACAATGAAAAATCACTATAGTATCGTGTGGTTTTTTGTACAAATGAATATCTCTGCTACACCCAAACAAAACATTTTTTTTAAAATTGAAACAAAATTGAATAATAAATTCATTGACTAGTTACAGGAGCTTTGATCAAAATAGTTCTTACTTAAACGTAATTTTTGACGGTAGTGAGTATCGCCTCGTCAAGACGACCCAATTTGCGGCTGCATACGCGCTCGTCCACTTCCGGTTATTGCTATTCTTAGTAACATTGTTTATAAAATGATGTTTATAAAATTGAAGAGTTACAAGTATTCACTGCGCCTTTCATTGAACCTCCGATTCTATATGTGCATTCAAACAATCTCTAAAATCTATCACTAAACCTAACCCAAAACCCTAAAAACTATCACTAAACCTAACCCAANTTTAAAAAAAAAAAAAAAAAAAAAAAATAGGCATCAATATGAAATCGAACCCCGGACCTGCGGTGTATCGTACTATCTTACTATCAATCTTACTATCAATATGACCACACAACCACACATTCTCCGATGCAATTTTTAACTTTATAAAAAAAATGTTACCAAGAATAGCAATAACCGGAAGTGAACGAGCGCGTATGCAGCCTAATATTGGGTCGTCCTGACGAGGCTATACTCACTACCATTTTTGACAATGACAATGCCTTTAAATTTGACACTCAAATTATAGTTTAAAAAATAAAATTGGTGCATCATAGTTTTACCAGTGTTTAGTCGAGGAGTCTACATTTTAGTATGTTATGGACTGCTTAAAAAATATGGAAATTTTTAAAATTGTTTTAAATGTAGCTACTATTATATGTGTATTTCTCCTTGGTCACTTATATATTAACCAATATTGTATGCACAATTTAAATCGTTATTTTCAAATTCTTCCAGTGTTTGTAATAGACATAGAACTTTCTAAAAATAAAGTGTCGATACATATGCCTTTGACTTGTTCTAATATGTATGAAGAAGACGTGTGTCACCTTGTGATATAAACGCATGGTAGCCTAATGTATTTCTTTCTCTATAAAATAAAACTGCAGCACCTGTAGTATACTGTGTACGGTAACGTCGCAGCTCAGCTAGCTATCAAATTGGTCTCGTCGAAAGCAGTGCTCCGATGGGTACCCGACATAATTTAATGAAAATAAGACAGTTTGGATTCCTGCTAGCCACACATTCCCTTAGTGTTGGGGTTACCATACGTCCCCGGACACGTCCTCGTTGATGCCCCTGTCCGGATGTCCGGGCGGCTTTGGGGCCGTCCATAAAGTACGTCACGCTATTTTTGACCCCCCTCCCCCGTCACAAATCTTTGACCCCCTCTAAAGTACGTCACACTTTCGTACAAAAAGAATATATTTTGTTAACAAAATAATTAAAATTTACCATAAAACACCGTGACGCCCCACATGGGCGGACATCCCCTCCCCCTGTCACAAACTGTCACACTTTCTTACACCCCCTCCCCCCTCTGGAGCGTGACTTACTTTCTGGAGGGCCACTTTCCAGAATAGTGGGTTTTATCCCTTAAAAAATATCTTATTTTTATTGGAAAAAAAAAAAGGAAAATAAATTTAGAAGAATATTGTGCCATGTCTCGTTCATTATAAATTGGTGATAGATTCTAAATCGCAACCCATTTTGAAACAAACTGCTGAATTATTTAACATCTAGAATTTAAAAATAATTGTAATGTCAATGACTTGTTATACTTCAGAGAAAACTTAAAATAATGTGCATAAAATTACATATTAATGGTTTATCCAAATAATCCCGTATAAAGAAGATAAAATAAGTTTAGATTAAATATATAAATTGAATAAATGTATTACATAAGAAGTTTATTTCATTTTGTGAATACGAATTTGTGAGTGCATTTTTCAGTTAGAAGGAATGTTACGAAGATAATTTAATTTAAAAAACGTCTCTATCGTGGACTAAGAAATTGAACATTTTATGAACTTGATACGGTTCTTTTTACCGATTTCTTTTAAAAATGTGATTGGTGAATTTATTTATTTATTTATTTTTTTTAAAAAAGATAACTCTTAACACAAAGGATTGTATTGGGTTAAAAATGAATTAATGGGTTAACAAAGAGCTAAAAAAAAAAGTATTAGAAAGGGCGTAAAAACATTTTCTAGGCCTGGTACAACAGTTATTGATTAGTTTTATCGATAATGTAGTCCAGTTATGGCGGTGTGTTGTGGTTTGTTGTGGTGACAAGTTCTGTAATCTAATTTGACAGGTAAAATGGCTTGATTTTGATTAAATATTAATCTTGTGGTTTCTAAAATTTATTACCATGAATTATTATTATTTTTAAAAATGTTTTATAAATGTATTTGTCCGTGTCACTTCTTCTGTAAATCATATAGAATTCATTGTGTTGTTTTTTTCTCAATAAGTGATCGCGACAAATTATCACCGTTTAGCATGAAGAAACATTGTTTAACACGTAATGATGTATAAGGCGGGCCACTGTTCTGCCATTTGGTATTTAATCTAACAGTAATCAAACATTTATGTGAATGTTAAACGTAGTTTATGTACACTGTAGTGTCATTTTATGTTGTAGTTAGGATAGAGAAGATTTTACTAAATTTATTTAACTATTTTTGTGTGAAGCGCTGTGAGCTAGCTACCTGTTTGCTAAGAGACTTTGAGATATATAAATAATCAAATTATTATTATTATAATTGCTGAAAGATTCCTACACATTAACAGGATTTTGACCAAGAAAGAAAAAAATGGGGGTAAGTTGCAAAATTCAAATTCTAAATAAGTATGAAAAATAAAGTTGAGTCATCCTAGAAATGAATACATGTAAGTATACACGCGATAGATGACATTTCGCATCATTATATATAAACAAAGGTTAATAAAATGGTTTTCGTTTGTCCTTAAGTCAATAACATAAACAATGAATGTCATTAATGACCATTATTATTTACATTTATTTGATTACCAAAACAATGTTAATCCTAATGTTTGTAAAAATGACAGTACTTAGATAATATTTTGTTTCATAATGTTTACGTCGGTTGGGAGGGGGGAGGGATGGTCAAAACATGGGCACTAATTCAAATTCAGACCGTTTGCGAAAGTTTACAATAATTTTGAAAAATATAAGTTTTTAGTTTATTAGACTTTAATTAGCTATTATTTGGATCCCAGTCTGTTGTTGAGGTGAATGTAATCACCAATCTCAAATGAATTTTCAACTGAAGGGTCGGCTTCATTGGGTAGCGATGGTACAGACCTAACTCTATGATCTATTTTTAATTTTTAAAATATTAAAGCATTAATTTTGTGTAGGGCTGTTATCGGTTAATTTAAATTTAGTCGTTAACTTTTGAAAAATTAACGATTAATTTATCGTTAACTTTAATTAAAGCCAAAAATTGAAATTTATGGTGTCATAAGTAACTTGAAAATCGAAATGATCTTGAAGCGTCTTCTTTATATGTCATCTTTTAACCGACAACACACCGACAAGTGTATTGACATATTTTCGTGGAAGCGATGGGCGGGTCTTATTGTCAATATGACCAACCGAGCTGAACAATCGTTCCAATAGCTTTAGATTGTCTCAGCTGAAGTTTCTGACACTGTAGTGGATCTTTGGTTTGCAGGTGATATGTAAGCAAAGAGTTAGAACCATGGTAGCAATGTTCCCTTTAAGCAGCGCGGCTGCACAGATATTTGACCGACGCCACGCATGAGTTTAGAATCACCACGCAGCAAATTTTGTAAAATATTGCACACACAAAAAAATGGACATTGTGCAACTTTTCCCACGAATGTTTTTAAAACTTTGCACACGGACAAACAAAGTTTAGACTTAGAGGGAAACTTGCATGGTAGGCAAACGAATGTAGCATGTTAGTTTTTGTGCAAGAGTGTCGCTTTGCGTAGTATATTATACAGAATGGGACTGCATAAAGCTTTTTAATAAAAAACAAATTACACAAACTATTTGTGTAAGAAAACAATAGATTTAAGCTTTATTAACAACTAATACAAATAATGGTAAACGTTTCGGCTCATGCCTTCATCAGTACAAAAACATTTACTTACATATATCTTAAAATTAAAACATATTAAAGTCTATGTGATAAAATAAAAAGAAAAGAAAAACAGAAATAAACAAGGACATAGAATATAAGAAAAATGAGGCAGTTGAAGTATCTAAAGTAACAGTGAAAACCACAATGGGAAAACGATTTTGCAGTCAGGTAAAATTGTGGATTTGATTAATTCCATATGGAGCCAACGTACCAAATCGTTTTATGAGTCTATTTTCATGTGGACTCTATCATGGGTATTGGTTGCATATAGAATACCAGTAACTGGTATATTGGTAGTATATTGAACGACCTTCTTTTTTATACATTCCTGTCGCGCTGTGTGGTGCGGTGCGTATTATATTGACGATCCTTTTTGAAAAATATATTCCCGATCTGTAAATGTAAATTAATTGCAAATCTGTCTGCAGTGCGCACTATGTTTTTTTATAACCATTTTCTGCTGATGCTTGTTGATTGCTTATTTATTTGGTAAAGATAGTCGTGATATTTCTATATCAAATATATATATATATAATTAATGAAAGCAAGGAATAAATTAAACCATTCAACGTCTTCGAAAGGAAAGGGTCAAATCGTCCGGGGTCGCAACATCCTGGGGTCGAAACATCGGTAGTCGAACTGGCCGGGGTTGAATTGTCCGTGGTCGGTTCGGCCGTTGTCATCCTATAGATTAAATTTTATAACTCATATAAGCAACAAACAAAAAAAAACATTAGGTCCCCCAGCTCATTCGATGCGAGATTTAAACGGTGAAAACAACCGCTCATTTTTATCAAATTTCATAATGAATTAATTTATACGTGTTTCTCAAGATCTTATAAAATTGAATAAGGAAATATAAATGTTAAACATTTACGAAAAAAGACATTTGGGGCCCCGGTCCCGAAAGATTGAATATTAGGAATTCAGTGAACTTCAATATTTTAATATGGGCTATAACATTTTTATAAAACAAAGATCCATTTATTTTCGCAGTAGCTAACGCTTAGACAAAATTTATCTATGCTAATGCAAGCACACAAACATACACACACGCACACACACAAACACACACACACACACACACACACACATAATGTAATAGGGGCCACAGAGCTCCAGGGGTGTAACATATTTTTTTTTTTAAATAGCCAGTTATTATCATCGGAGCGTAAAAAACAATCTCCCCAAGTGTCATGGCGATCGGATGAATGTTGTAGTAGTCTAAAATGGATATGCAGACAGACTGGCAGATAGACACATACTTTCATTTTTAAATAAATTGATATGATCATTAATGATTTTAGAATTTTAAAAAAAAAATGTTTTATTTTTTTTTATTTCAACTTATAGGTAATCCAGAGTAAATCAAGGAATGTTACAGCAAAGCGAAAAGAGGAACCGAATACCGGTAATGTTATACACTTATTTTCATGAAAAAGAAATATAAGAAAAAAATATTTGGACAATTATAGAGCAAGATAAGAAAAAAAAAATTATTCTAGGAGACTTATGAGTGTAAATTAAGTTTTTTTTTTTTTTTTTTTTTTTTTTTCTGCATACATTAACTACGATTAATGTTTTGGTTTCTTAGCTCAAAAATTTATTATTTTGTTTTTTTCTAAAATCAAATGTGTACTTAAATTATTAATAATTTATTTCTTTTTTTGCTTTTGAATCGTTATCTGTTCCTGTGTATCAAAACAATGACAACTACAAATCTCCGATATGACATACATCAGTGATGGCGAACCTATGGAGCGCGTGACACAGTCGACACGTCATCAGCCGCCACGCAACTAACAAATGTCTTCATTAATTAAACCACTTTGCAGACACTTTGTCTAGGCATTTTGCTATAAATAACTGGGTTTTTGTTGAATTTTTTGCACTCAGCCCCAAAAAGGTTCACCATCACTGATATATATCAATCATTTTCTGATTCTTTTTGTCTTTAAATATCTTTTCGATGTGTACGATCCAGATAAAGTCAGAAAAAACGATTATTTGCCCATTATTTATCAGATTTAACAAATTTAAAATAATGTTGTAAAAATTGAAAAGATTGAAACAGTAAAAACTAAATATATCAACGCTGCTAAAGATTATTTACATTCTTCATACTATTTTCGTACCAATATATTTTATAAACTAGCTAAATACCCGCGCTGTGCAGCGGAAAATCAGGATTTCAGTTAGCGTTTAGAATCCTCGTGACACCAATTCAAAGACCAATAGCTTTCAATCTGGATCATGATGGATATACCTATTAGTCAATAATATTTGTCAAGGTCGTGTAAAATCAACTATGGAATAAAAGGACATTAAGGGCATCCGTGCAAAATGGACGCAGGATGTGCATATCTCATAAGGCTTGAATACTTCAATCTAGGTCATGATGGAGATACATGTCTAAATTTATTTTAATTGTTTAAAATCTAAAGGGAAAAAAGCTTGAAAAGTTTATGAAAATTTTTTTTTTATATTTAGCCCTGGTCCCAAAAGTAACATCCGTTAGGAGTTTGTCATCCTATAGATTTTTTATATCAACTTTGGTCAATTATAATCAATCCATGTACTCAGTAGCAACTGTTTAAAATACCTTTTATAAACTCATGGTTAAAAATGGAACGATGGGTCCCCGGCCCACAATAAGTGGGGTTTTAAAAACTTTTAATGACAGGATCCTTCGTGGGAGTGTACGTCATGGCCTACGAAAGTGTAATGGCCGTGGGATAAATGAAATACTATGTGAATGACTTAAGAAAAGCCAAAAATAATTGCCTGGAGCCCTATCGGTGTAAGATTTAAGGTTTAAAACTACAGCTTATTTCAATCTGGATCATGATGTATATGTTTGTTTGTCAATATTTGTTTTAAAAAAATCTTCGTGAAATTGAATGGCTAAAATGTCTTAAAACTTTGCGAAAATGAGATTAGGGACCCTTGGGTACCAAAAGAATGAAAAATATAATTTTACCTTCTTAAAGTATTTTAATATAGGCAATTAAGTTTTTATATTCACAGTTTTGTCAAAATCCATTTACATAGTATCCAAAGTTTATTTACCTCATGTGAGGTGAAAAAACTATATTTGGGCCCCCAGCCCCCAGTGAGTTATAATTTAATTTTTGTTTGCTTTTTCCTGTTACCCTTGGGAGGACTTTACCTTTTATTTGTATACATGTACAAAATAAAGTGTATAAAAATGAAGAACACATTTCAGAGAAGTAACAAATAAATTTTAACTGAAAATAAATTATGTCTCCGTGCGAAGCATAATAATAATCACAATCATATGTTTCTTCTCAATGCATTGATATGTGTATGGGGGAAGGGGTAATAGTCAGGAGTCGCAACATGATGTTTACATAACTTTTTTATTAAGAAAAATAAAATTATTGATATATATTTTCTTCCCCTCATCCTTAGAACATCGCCACGATGACGGCGAGGCACAATGCAGAGATGAGAGTATTTTATACGGTAATCAATTGTTGATATATTTTGCATTCATGTTCAACTGAAATAAGGGGGATTGATATAAAGATAAACTAACATTAAGAATTATACACCATCACGAAAGTAACGTTGATAGTTAATGATTAAATATAACGGTTACTTCCTTGACGGTTTTAATTTTCATGTTTATGTCTGTACATTTCAATCTTAAATCAATTATCATTTCTTAATTAATCTGAGTTGACTTGTAATGTGTTAAAATGAAGGCACTTATTCAATGAATGTTGTAGAGTAAAATAACAGACAAGAGACACATTTTATTCATGAAATAACCAATCCTTTCTGATAACATTGTCAGGTGCTCATGAGACCCTCTTACTGGAAGGAGGAGAAGATGATCTGCACAAACATTTCGCAAGCTGTAAGAAGAATCCAGGGCACACGCAGTTTGTACCTGTCAACGATTTCAACCTCACTCACCTGCCGGAGGGTTACCATGACAACGATATTGTTAAGCTCGTTAAAGCCAATGCCGATCTCACAGTCAGGGTAGAGGTTACAATGACCAGTAACGACCGACCGGAGTTTTGGCCAAACACCAGTCAACTGTATCCGTTCTATGATGAGCGAGGTAGGGATGTCGTGCGAGTAGGGACTGGAATGGTGTGGGACGCCAACAAGTCAAAGGAGAAAAACATCAAGAAGTTCAACCTGGGACCTTGCACATGCCACCAGTGCCAACACTCGGACACACCCAGCAAAGTGTGGGGGGAGGTAAGGATTCACATGGCAAGACACGTGGTGTTCGATGACCTGGAGGCGAGTCACACCACGTGTAGATTGTTCTACGATGGACCAGACAGTCCACTGGTCACTCTCAAAGGCTGGGGAGTTGTATTTGATGCCAAGATCGAGGAAGACGTTAACGTGCTGTACTGTGTGACATGTGACATTGATTTGCTGGATAGACTGAACAAGGCGTTGAAACATAGGGAGAAGCAATGGATTAAAGTACACAAAAAGTACAACAGTGCCTCAGAGGAGATCAAGTTGATCTTCATAGCTTCACACCCACACGGATTACCCAAACAAATCTCAGTAGGTCATTGGATAGACAGATATAGGGTCGACGATGGCACCACAAAGATTACGTACACGGCGTGCACATGCTTTGGGAGTAGCGGGGCTCACGTTCACGCTTTAGGGGACAAAAATGGCTGGTTGTTTTATGAACACCATCTTCACTACGGGGTTAACTTTAACGGGGTAAATATCAGCAACACAGAGCGGGCCTGGAAATAAAACTGGCTTTGGAAAAATAAGGATGTTGTGTTTATCTTATCTGTTGCAGACACTATTTCAACACATAATATTATTGCGTCTTAAGCACATCCTTGGTTTATGTCGAGCCTTGCATTTTTATCACAGTTTTAAATGTTGATATAATGTTGGTCTCCCTGTTTTCGGGAAATTTTGGACGGAAGACCGATAATTTTTATGTGTCTGCTCTTGCATACGGAATAATAAAAGTGTTTTTATTCGTATATCAATCTGAGGGTTGTACTGAAATTATGGAATGACAAACTTAAACTGGTATGCCCGGGATGTCATGTCTGTGTTTCTCCACTGTTGTTACTGCTATTGGAAATGGTTGACTGAGTTATTGTGGTAGGTTTTTGGTGCCCTTATTTTAATGAAAACTCTTTTAAGGATATCATCTTTCTGATTTCGACTTTTTTATGTTGACTCCATTGTTTAATTTCTTTATCGTGCTATAATTAAATTAGCTTCAGTTGTTCCTATTTTTTAATACATTTATGTGATTGATAACAACATTTCCACGTTGATTAAAATCCTTAATTATATGTAAAAATACCTTTCAAAATATTACCTGTGCCATCCCCCCAACAAGATCATTGCAAAAATGTCTTACAACAATGATGGCAAACCTGTGGCAAGGTTGTCACAGTCGGCACGCAGAGCCTCATTAGCCGGCACGTGACTAAAATATTACTTCCTTTATCAATAATCCTAATAAAATGATACAGTGTACTAAGAATAAGTTTTTTAGTTTGTTCTTGAACGTTCCACTTGCTTTGTTATCGCATTATGAAACTAGCAAAGGGCTAAAGCCTCGGTCTTGAAATCTCACAAATGACTTCAGCTACAACGACAACAACAACAACAAAAAGCAAAATTAAACATCGATAAGGGAGATCATTTCAAAAGACCTGGACAGAATCAGTTGCAGTAACTGAACATAATAGGAAAGCATTAACAATTCTGAATGGGTTAAGTGTTGTGTGTTGCTCCCACTTCTAGTGTCAGACAGGAAAGTGTTGTGTGTTGCTCCCACTTCTAGTGTCAGACGGGGAAGTGTTGTGTGTTGCTCCCATGCACTTCTAATGTCAGACGGGAAAGTGTTGTGTGTTGCTCCCACTTCTAGTGTCAGACGGCAAAGTGTTGTGTGTTGCTCCCACTTCTAGTGTCAGACAGGAAAGTGTTGTGTGTTGCTCCCACTTCTAGTGTCAGACGGGGAAGTGTTGTGTGTTGCTCCCACTTCTAGTGTCAGACGGGAAAGTGTTGTGTGTTGCTCCCACTTCTAGTGTCAGACGGGAAAGTGTTGTGTGTTGCTGCCACTTCGAGTGTCAGACAGGAAAGTGTTGTGTGTTGCTGCCACTTCGAGTGTCAGACAGGAAAGTGTTGTGTGTTGCTGCCACTTCGAGTGTCAGACGGCACTTGAACACCAAATAAAAGATTGTTGTCGAACTTGATGAAGCTGAGTGGAAGATGTTTTTTGTAGTGAAATTAAAGAATTATTATTATCAGACAGTTTTTTTTTTTGCTTTTGTCTTTGTCAAACAAACAACCGAACAGCGGCCAGCTTTCGAATTTCACTGTTGCTGACAGAACATGGTACACCGCTCTCCGGTGGGGATTTAATCAGGAGGTCATGTAGTCTGGGAGTCATTCGTTTGTTTCACTGACTTTCCAAAAAAGGGTAAAATTAAACAGCACATCGCTGAAATGTCACTTTGCAGAAATACTATTACAGATCGAGTCTTACGGATGGCAAGTGATATGGGTTGGCAGTGCACTACTGACTTACAGAAGGCAGCCTGTTAATCAATATGCTTGGATGAAAGTACATATGTAAATAACCATGCAAGGCTAGCAAGGCTAGCAAGTCTTGCGGTATGCTGTTGGTTATGAGATGAGAGAAGACCTGGTTAAATTGGCATCTTTGCCCGAAAGAACATAAGGAAAATATATTTATAATGTTGTGATGGAAGCTTTTTTCCAACAAGACATAAGACCAAAAAAAACTATTTTCAAATACTAGTGATGGTGCACCTTGCATGTCATGAATATCATTTTGTTTCATAAAATTCTTTGTAAAAGAAACAAAACATCAAGCTATTAAGTTTTATTGTGTTATTTACCAAGAATGAATTGTGCCACCGACAGCTTCAAAATATAACACGATGCTTAAAGATGTCAATAAAATGGTGAATTACATCATCGTTAGAGCTTTTACTAGTCGAAAATTTCAAGCACTTTTAGATGAAGCTCAAGCACAGTTTAACACTTTGCTTATGTACAGTAATGTCGGGTGGTTGAGCAGAGGATGGATTTTTAGTTGGACTTGAAAGCTGATTGGATGAAATTAGCCCATTTTTGATAAACAGCTAAGAACCTGCAATGTTTGGGAAAATCCGGGAGAAAATATGCCTTGCGATATACTAACCTTTGAATAAACCATGCATGTTTTGAAAAATATATTGGAATTTGGCAGATGACATATTTTCAAAATCTATAAATTCTACACAATTTGCACAAAATCCTACAAGTCGTAACGAAAACTACAAGAAATTTTCGAAAATCGTATCAGCTGCATAGGGTATTGTTTTAGTGCCAGATTTCTACAGTTCAATCATATTTAAACAACCATGTGTTTTTTAATGCTACAGGTAAAATCAAAGTTGAAAGAACTTTATTTTACTTGGCTGAAATTTTTAGATCTTGAAAATCTGGACATAAAGCTTTTGTAATTTTAAGAGAGCTCTACTTGGAAAAGAACAGTCTTTGATCTGCGTGAAACACCCGAGAAAAATGGAGTGTAAAGAGATTACTGAGGACAGCACAATTGATAGTTATGAAAATGAAATCCTTAAAGCGTAAAAATATTTGAAAAATAAATCAATGAAAACTTTTGAGGTGCTATCCTTTCTTTGTTTGGATCATTTTATGCGTGTGAAAAGCTATTTTCAACTTTGAATTATATTAAATGTGATGCCAGAAACAGGCTGACATATAACCTGAGTGCTGTATGTACGCGCCAAAATTAACCCTCATTTTCGGGTGGAATTTGAGTGTTGGCACTTCAAAAATAAAAAGTTGGTTTTGGTTGAGTTTTGGGCACGCGACCCCCAAAAAGGTTCGCCATCACTATCCTAGAAGAATAGTCGGTGGACAAAAAACTGAGATATTATAGATTAAACGTGAAAGTCTATTTCAATTGAAGTAATATGAGAGAGACGGGTCAAACACATAGATGTAAAACGTAATTTCCGTCATTACCTTGTCATGTACACATGACACCCAGGTGTCAGAGGAGGGAAAGCAGACTTTAAACACAAACACCGAACGTCACACGTGACAATGACAATCGGGCGAACATAAGACGGTTTCCAAAATAATGCTGACACACATGATAACGTAATGGCAGACTATTCATGGCTATGAACGTGTATTCAACATATTCTTACATTCCAGAAACAGTTCATGCATGAAATTCCATCTAGTCTTCATGCAACTTATTCAGCGAATTAATATCTGACACTACTAACGTCTTTACGCAGATTGCTACTGTCTGCTGGGAGGTAAGCGATACTTTGTATAGTTACTGAAAGTATCTCGATCGATCATTTAAAATTAGTCTTCCATTTATACTTGTATTCAATGAATGTCTGTCTTGTAAAAGTTTTGCAAAAAATGAAATCATCCCTTCCAAGAAGTTCCGAATTCTCTATAAAACGATTTGAAAAATGTTTCTTCGAAAAAATGAATTAGATCTATATAAAGTATCAAATAATTTTATTAAATTAAAAAAATTCAAGATTCTTTACTTGCGAATATTTACAAATAAGAATACGTCAATTTGTCAAATTACTAAAACTAGAGACGCAAGAACAGGGATCGGGAAATTATGGTTCGCGAGCCAAATAATGCTCTATTGATGGCTGCATTTGGTTCTCAAATTATTTTTTTTTAAAAAAAAACGTTATTTAGACTCCTTTAATCTACATATTAATTGCATATAAAAACAGCATAGCAATGTTATTAAAAAAAAAGAAGTTGGAGACATAATTATTTTACTCTTAGTGTTCAAATTACACAAAGTGCACACATTTATTTGAATTTTTAGTTTTAAACACAATGTATGGCTCTCAGACAATTACTCTTCAAAATATCAGTGTTTATTGCTCTCTCTGACGAAAAGTTTACCGACCCCTACGTTAGAGAATTGAAAAAAAGTATTAATAATAAGTAAGGCATTAAGTTCTAACTTGGAAATACAACGTAACATCAATCGTAAACAATATTCCTATTCAATTTTTCCCCATTAAAAAAAATCCTCGTTCTTCCCGTCTGGCATGCGGAAAAGAAATTGTTTACCTTAATAAACCAGGAAAACAAACAAACTAACAACATTCAAAACTCGAATAGAATGCATGCACAAAAGAACACATAATAAACATAGATAAGCGTAGGACGAAATAATATTATGTACGAAAGGTGCGTCTGTAATGTATGAGGTAAGATATGATTTAAAAGGTATACATAGTTTTATAATACCTTTTTTAAAAACAGTGTTATTTACATAATCACATAAAAACATGAAGACGTTTGGTGTTAAAGATTTCTGCATTTTGAATAATTACCTAAAATTATGGTCTAGTGGCATAGTTAATTCTATTTTAAATAATGACAAGATGATCTTACTTAATTATTGAATGTAAACGAGAGACAGTTCAGATGTTACATTAAGGACACAAGAGACAATTCGGCTTAAGACCTTATTTTAGAATCAATCGTTTCATAAGTTTATTGATTGGTAGGAGATATATTGTCAATTATTTTTATGTCTTATGTCAGAGAGCGTCATTATTTATTTAAGTCGTTGTCGTTAATTCCATAATATATTTCTTAGAGATTGTTTTACAGACATGTCGTGCCGACCAGGTAAGGATTTCACAGAAATGTATTTTTATAATTTTCATTTTTTATAAAAAATATATAAATGTTTATAAATACTTAGATAGATAGATAGACAGACAGACAGACAGACAGACAGACAGACGGACGGATGGATGGATGGATAGATGGATAGATGGATAGATAGATAGATAGATAGATAGATAGATAGATAGATAGATAGATAGATAGATAGATAGATAGATAGATAGATAGATAGATGTGTTTAGGCAAAGTATCAGGAGAGCACAACAAAAGAGCACATAATGCTAACCCCATAACCTTCTAGTTTGTTTTCCTCATCGTCTTTAGCGTAATGTCCACATATAGCATGAACATTGCGGCTACATTTTCGACATGCAGGAGCACGCTGGTTTCTTTGAAGCAGACGTAGCGGGTAGTGGAAGAACAGCGGCGTAGCGTTTGTTTGTGCTGCCCGAGGCAGAAACCAGTTTGCCCCCTCTCCCCGTAAATTATAACATTATTTTAGGAACTGTCCATTAATAACTTTACGCCCTTGGAAGGGGAAACGGGTCACAAATTTGTGACGATGATTGACGAAGGTGAGTGGTGGTGGTGGTGTGGTGTTTAAGAACTGTGACGTTAAAGAAACATTTTCCACTTTAAATAAAAGTTCAGCATAAATATTTCATTCGTTACAACTTACTTCAAGACTTTTTACATGGCTTCACGAATGTGACGAAATTTTCGCTTCTACAAGATGAGCGGCTGAGAAACTTGAATCATTTGTAATGTCAGCGTAGTGTTATTATACACATTTTTCATTTCCATACGCTAATTAACGATGAGAAAGTCGCCGCTCCAACAAAATGCTGCTCTGCAATTCGATCGGCTCATATTTGAAATGGTCTGAGTACAGTAATTTTCGCTTTTAGTCTAGGAGCGACTGTTAATATTGAAGAATCAACCAAGTTCCCAGCAGATTATTTGCCCGTTCTCATACTACTTATTCCTCATAGTTTTGTATTTCAGTAGCATGAATATCATAATAATTTATATCCAACATGGAATGTAAAGATTTGGCAGTAGAACGGTTTACATATTTAGGATAGTTCCTTTTAGGGTAGTTCCGCATCTTTTATTCCTTTTATCAAGTTTGTAAAGGTATTTTTTTATTTTGATAAATGTTTCCAATTAAAAAATCATTATTAGAAGCTTATTAACGACGAGGAATTCGCCGTCTCTAACAACGTGCCACTCGGGGCATTTCCCCCCTTGCCCCTCCCCTCGCTAAGCCACTGTGGAAGTAAGAGGGTCTTCGGTAACGATGTAAATGGAAGGCTCTTCAATAAACAAAGCTTTAAAACTGCTTTCATTTCCATCATCATGGATTGCATTCTAATTCATGTCTTCTGCAGAAATCGTTGTGTCTTACATTCCTTCATCTCCGCCTTCCTGTT
This sequence comes from Radix auricularia, assembly GCA_002072015.1. Lineage (NCBI taxonomy): Eukaryota > Metazoa > Mollusca > Gastropoda > Lymnaeidae > Radix > Radix auricularia. Next base: position 88,166 of record MUZC01004816.1, on the reverse strand, counting down.
CTTGTATTCTGTGTACGCTGTGTATTATTTTTTCGAGGTCTTCCTCTGTTTCCTCATCTTATAAAACATCGTCAGGTAGGGACGACGTTGTGAGGCCTGCTTTAGCTCTGCAGCCTAGGAGAGTTTAACTTAATGATGTTTTAATCCAAGAACGATTCATTCTTTTGCCCTCTTTGTCTTCAAGGCAACCATGAACTTGGTGAGATGATCTTGATGCACTATTATAAACTTATATTCCTCATCAGGATCAAATTTTGAAAGTCGATGAGATTGACCTGACAACGAGAGTTGAATTCAGGAAAAAAAAACATTGGCTTGACCACAATGACTTTGTTTTAACCCTTTTTGTTTTTTCTGGCAAGGTTCACAAAGGTTAATATACAGTACAATAGCATGACGGGTAACGTTTTTGTATTCCGGAGAATGTTCTTTTAAAATTCTGTACCGTCTCCATGACCAATAGCTAAATGGGCCTTATTAAGTATGTCAAATATCTCGGAGTCCAAGACGTAAAACTGAATGGCACTCACGCCTTCTTCAACAAGGTGGATCAACTTACTCTTATTTTACACAATCCGGACATCATAGGGTTTCACCAGCAAATAGTCCCGTGGTTGTTGCTTAATGGTGGTCTTAGACTTTTTTCACATCGTCCAATAATTTTTGGTAACTAATTTCGATTACTAAACGCGGCTTTTAGCAGTATTGGCTTTTTCTTGAGAAAACTCATCGTTGCATGAAAACATGGCGTGATTCCTGTCTCAGTACTACGTTCTCTTTTAACGTATGTTTTTTTTGTTTGTTTTTTTTTTGTTTTTTTTTTTTATTAAAGTACGGCCGTAACTCGGGGCCTATTCTTATTTATGTCTTTTGTTTAGTCCTGAATTCTTATTGGAGTTTTAACTTTGATTAAGTATTGGTTTTCCTGGTTTCTTCAAGGCAACCCTGCCCACGCCGGAATTCCGGAAGGGAAGAACGAGAATTTATGTGTTTGTTTTCACATACATAAAAAGCAAGGTGTTTTTATCCTTATGTATATATCTAAGGGTTGTATTAAATTATCTTTGTGTAGTATTTTTCTAAAATATAATTAACTGCTTTTTGTATAATTACTAATTTACTCTTGCCTCTTCAGTTTTGTTTCCAGGTTTAATGCTTTAACTAATGGTGCTATTCCGGTCGGTTTTGAATATTCTTCAGTAATGATCTGGCAGTTCTTTTTTAATTTCTTCTAGTTTTCTTTGGTGGATGAGTCCATACAAAAGATGCATATTATAGGTCTCACCAAGATAAGGTAGCATTTTAGTTATATATTTTTATTACATCTCTAAAAGTTTCTTTTTATGAAGTCAAAGGTTTTCTTTGATTTTTAATAACTTAATTGACATGGGGATTCCATGATAGTTCCTCATGTATTTTTACTTTTTAGTATTTTGCTTATTTAGTTTTAGTTGAAATATAAAATAGTTCTCTTCCATGAATTAAATATTTTGAATTTATGTATTTTTCTTTGTTGCTCTTAAATTCTAAAACTTTTCTGGATGAAGACATACTCCAGTCAATTTGTTGCTGGTACGTTGAATGACTGTACGTGTTTTCCAGTGTTTTCTGCTGTGCGTTTTTCGTATCTTGCAGTTGTTTGTATCTTGGAACAAATAATTATATTTTAACCTTTCGTACCTTGGATCTTTCTTAACTTGAAGCATGTGCACCTCGAGGTACCACTATATTTGTATTTCTTAATTTTTCTAATTTCAGATTTCATAGATTAAACCTTAAAGTCTATTTCAATTGAAGTAATAGAAGAAAGACGGGGTAACACATAGATGTAAAGCCTCATTTCCGTCATGAACTCGTCAGGTACACACGAAACCCAGGTGTCAGAAGGAGGAGAAGCAGACTTACATAAACATCTTAATGGCTGTGTGAAGAATCCGGGTCACAAACAGTTTATGTCAGTCAAGGATTTGAACACCCATCATCTGTCTGAACGTTACCGTGACAATGATCTAGTGGAGTACATGAAGATTACAGCTGAAGTTACTGTAAGGATCGCTGTTCTAAAGACCAGTCAAGAAAGACCAGAGTTCTGGCCAAACACCAAACAACCGTATCCATTTTATAACATGAAAGAAAAAAGTGACGTCTTGAGACTAGGAACTGGAATGGTGTGGTATGAATATAATGAATACAAAATGGAAGCGTGCCCATGTCTTAAGTGTCAATACTCCAACACACCTAGCAAAGTATGGGACCACGTTTTGATGAAAACGGCTAGACACGTGGTGTTTGACGACCTTGAGGCGAGAAGCATCACGTGTAGATTATTTTATGATAGCCAAGAAAGTCCACTGGTCACTCTTGACGGCTGGACGGTTGACGAGGCAAACACTGTGGGCGACTGGTGTCAGTTGAAATGTGTGACATGTGACGTAGATTTACTAGACAAACTTGACGAAGTGAGGAGATACTGGACCGATCTATGGGTGAAAGTAAACAACAAATACGAACGATTTAGGGATAAAGACAAGTTGACATGGATAGTATCACATCCACATGGATGTCCTAAACAGATCTCTGTAGGACAGTGGACAGACAGGGACCCGGCAAGTGATAATATGACCAAGTACAAGTACACAACATGCACATGTCCAGGTAGTAGTGGAGCGTGCGTACACCCACTGGGGTATGATGGCTGGTGGTCTGGCCGTCATGTTCACAGTGGGGTCAACTTTAAGGGAATAAATTTTAGTGCCGCTGGTTTGGATTTGGGCTAACATCATCAGTCATTTTTAAATTACTATAATATTTCAAATAGTTTGCAGAAAACTGAATCAATTGTTAAAAGTTTAAATGACCATAGTACTTTAAGAAGCCCCATGTACATCCTATTTCCAGTAAAGCACTCAATCTTCAAGTGTACAAACTCGCGCATTTCTACCATATTTAAAATGATGTAATGAAGGTTTTTAACGCAAAGTTCCTCTGGGAAAGAAATTGCGTTTATATATTTGAAATATATGTCACGTTTGAACCTGCAACTCCACCTGAACCATATCAGATAGAGAGTTCGGATCATTTGCAAATATGTTAAGGTGGTCCCAAGTATGTACATCAACCAAATAAAAATACCGGAAAGGCTTACTGGATTTCCTGGAGAAAAAAACAACCCTGAAAAATATCAGTATTTTGTCAATATCTCGCGAACCATAACAGCTAGCGGGCTGAAACAAACGCCAAACGATAGCTAATAAAAAATAATAATTTTTCCCGCTTTGTTAATGCTTATGTTGAATTTTTGCGTGGAATGCATTATATTGACAATTTTTTTGGTGTGATATATTGCGTGAGGGATATGACGTCATTTTTTAAAAACTTTCAGAATTACTTATTTGAATTAACACTTAATGAAATCTAGAAAAAATTCCCTTGAATAAAAAAAATCAGGGTTTTTTTTGGTTGGAAATTGCGTTTAAATACTCATTCGAGTTTTTATTACTTATTTTCTTTTGTATCGATTGTGTCATTCTTTGCTCAAATCTGTTTAATAAATCGTTCATAAAATTCATAGAGGACTAGACTAAATATTTTTCAGCTTTTTACTTTCTATATTGGATTTTGTGTGCGTTTATGTTGAGCGTTGGGATTTTGTAAAACATCAACACGTGAGCAAAGATGTGTTTTAATGCCTTAGTCTAGGATGTGAATTTTTTTTTTTTTTAATCAGAGACTTTGATGCCTTATAGTCATTGAATCTGTGTTGTGAGTGTTTCTTGGTAGATAATGCAACACAAGCTAAACATTATTTAATGGCCAACCAAAATGTGACCTATCAAAATGTAGATGTGTTTATAATAATAATAATAAGATGATAATTTATATAGCGCTGTATCCCAGCTAGGAGTTGAGCTCACAGCGCTTTACATGGAGATAACAATACATATATTAATTAATTAAACATTCATATCATACTAACTACATAAATGACAATACGTTATACATCAGCTACGTTAATCATTAAAAGAAATATTGTTTCATTAATTTTCAAAATTAAGTGTTAGTAAAGACTCAAGGCTTCTTTGATATCAGCATCAAGGAAATCAGCGACCTTCAAAAAATGTATTCAGAACGAGACAAATTTGAATTTGTAACAGACTAAGAATTTTGTTTACATCTTGTTACTCAAGACTACAGTCGCGTTGACTTTTGCTTAAATGTCATTTCTTATTTCAGTGGCGTCATTAGGGTTGGTGTCACCGCCCCCCTCAAGACTTAACCCATTGAACTCCTCCGAGTTTTCCCAGTGCCAAATAACAGGAAAATACTGAATTTTACATTTTGGTGTCACTCCCCTCCTGATGGTGTCACACGTGGCGGGCCGCACCCACCGCACCCCTTAGTGACGCCACTGACTTATTTAATTCTTTTATTAAGAGTCTCTCAATGAAGCTGATTATGTGGGGTCAGATCCAAAACTGATTATGAAGAATCTACCTAAAGTTGATTACAGTTGTGCGTATTGTTTGTTCGTCCATCGAGTCCACGAGGACCACTCTAGTCATCCGAGGGTTGTTTGGATCGGCTTTGCCTATGTGTGCGCAGATGGCTGACAAGACCGATCCTGGCACAGAAGGTTCGGGAACAGAAAGGACATGGGACGAGTTCGTTGTCTCCTGGAGGGTTGGCACCACCGGCCTTTGGGGCTTGCCTCTTCTTTTCTGCGGCGTTGATCCTGTTTGCCTCACTTGTCCTGGCACTTTCGTGGATGGATTGGCACCAGGTGGACCGGTCCATTGCAGCTTCTTCCCACGTGTCTGGGTTTATGGCAAACGCTTTCAGAGACGCTTTCAACGTGTCTTTGAAGCGTTTCTTTTGTCCACCATGGGACCACTGGCCATGCTGGAGCTCGCCATAGAAGAGTCTCTTTGGTAGTCTCTCATTTGGCATTCGGGGTAGGTGCCCTGCCCAGCGAAGCTGTGACTGCATCAGGAGGGTGAAGATGCTGGGGAGGCCTGCTTTGGTTAGTACCACTGTGTCTGGAGTTTTGTCCTGCCACTTTATGCCGAGGATCTTCCTGAGGCTTGTTGTGTGAAAGTGGTTCAGCTTTTTAGCGTGGCGTTGATACACGGTCCATGTTTCGCATGCATAAAGCAGTGTAGGGAGCACCACATCCTGATATATTTTTACCATGTTCTGGATGGTAATGCCTGTTCTGTTCCAGACATTCGGGTACAACCTGCCAAAAGTGGAGCTAGTCCTTGCAATTCTGACATTCACTTCATCATTGATGGCAACACTTTGGTTGTTCCGTGATTGTGGGACTAAGAGTTTGTACAAACATACAACCATCAATCAGATTTATATATATATATATATATATATTTATA
>MUZC01004816.1:13934-32311 GCA_002072015.1 Radix auricularia | reverse complement strand
AGAAAAGAAAAATATTGCATCGATATGAGTAAATTTCCAGCATCTGATCTCGTTTTACTAGTTACTTCTTCAGATGTCAATTTTTCCATGTTGCTCGAAATTATTTATTTCTTGCGATGTTTATTAATGGAGAAATTTGAATATTTTCCTGTTCTTGCGCTCATTCTTAATAATGTTCCGTTAATTAGACGAATTCAAATTATTTACACATTACTTTAATTTGACAGGCGAAGCATTTTTAAAGAATAACCGAAAATTATTGAAAAACCCATATTATGTGTGCTACTTTAACTTTAATGCAATAAAAACAAAATAAATATAAATTTTAGCAAACTAAACTATCTTAAAATAATTTTCTGAAACTTTAACAGTAATATAAATTACACAATATTTGAACCACCGTGTCATATAGGTACTTGTTAGCGCATTATTCTGCGTATTTTGAAATTCCACACAAAAACTGTCCTTGCGATATTAGCCTACTAGCACACATTATTCGGCCTAGCGGTGATGTGTTGTTTTTTGTGCAGTTTTCTTATAAAAGCGCCAAACAAATTGATACCTTTTAAAGTGACTTTTAATTTTTGAATGGGTTTGCGTTAGTTATAACAACCGCTATGTAATCAAACAAATATTGTGTGAATCCGATAATTAAGACTCGAAATTAAGAATATTTTTGTTTCACCTTGGTTTTGCCCCTTCAAAAGAAAATTTGAGGCTGTCGGAAAGGGCCTTATTTTTCAAATGCCCACAAATGCCGCCCTTTAGATGAGTGCCGCCCGGGGCGGACCGCCCCCCACCGCCCCCCCCTAGCTACGCCACTGATTGATGGTCAGGGTGGGGGTTCAGGGTGGGGGGTATAAGGCTAGAGATCACCTCTTGGTGAGTGTGCCGATTGTAGTTACTCCTACATTGCCTACATGTTTGAACGCAAGATTCTTTAACAGAGGTTAGCAAAAGTTTGTTTTAGCAAACGTTAGTGAGGACTTGTTCGTTAACAAAAGTTTCAAGCAATACTTCGTTAAGGAAAAGTTCGTCATAGCAGAATAGCCGATAACTATTGAACACCCCGACACTGTATTCCTTACTATTGATATCAAGTTGGGATAACAAGTACAAGTGATCTATTTAAAAAAGTTGTTTCCCGGTTCAAACTCATCCATCTCTATTTAATATACCTACAACTAGAATTTACCTCACTTTGAATAAAACATAGGAATGAAGCTTCTCTCACGTTGTAAATTTAGCATAGAAAATAAGTCTGTCTTATATTTAGCATTGAAAATAAGTCTGATATTTAGCTTAGAAAATAAGTCTGTCTGATATTTAGCATAGAAAATAAGTCTGTCTAAATATTTTATCTGATATTTAAAAACTTGACTTCAGAGTAGTAAGGAGCTTTTTCTGACATTTTTAACTTAGCATATGACAAACGTAACAGCCTGTCTTACTTATTATGCAACGTGACTTTTGACAGTGAAAAGCAGCTTGTCTGTCGTTGTCAACTTTACATTTGACATTGAAAAGCAGCATGTCTGTCGATGTCAACTTGACATTTGACATTGAAAACAGCACGCCTGTCGTTGTCCACTTGACATTTCATTGTGAAAAGCAGCATGTCTGTCTTGTCAACTTGACATTTGACGGTGAAAACAGTACGGCTGTCTTGTCAACTTGACATTTGACATTGAAAACAGTACGTCTGCCTTGTCAACTTGACATTTGACAGTGAAAAGCAGGATGTCTGTCATTGTCCACTTAACATTTAAAAAAGGAAAGAGGCTTGCGCGACTCTCAACACCCTGAATTTCCCCAAACTCGAGGTTAATGCCCCTTTCAGTTCAATATCTGCACATTCTCTTATTTGTCTCCCATAACTAACACATAAAAAAAATGTTTAAAAAAAAAAAAGTAGACAACGCGATTTGAACTGAACGCCCCTTTGTTCGATCCCCTCCATTCCAATCAGCACGAGCACGGCTTTGATTTGTCACGCTCATATAATTCCTATTTGGCATCTGCAACCTTCCCCCAACCCCCACCCTATTCTCAAAAACTTTCGACAAAGAAAATCCTTCCTTTCTATCTTCTCCAATTTTTAGGTAGGAAATTCGGAAGGCGAAAGGTAGGATGGGGGCGGGTAAGATCGTGAAGGGTCACGAAGTTTTGTTGTTGTTTTTTTTTTCTTTTATTAAGACCAGATTTCAATAGAGGCCTAATTAAAATTCTTCTAATCGTTCTCGTTGGGGGAAGACTCCGGGCGAACGATACATCACAATTAGGCAAAGCCAGAGTTGAACTTCATTATTACATTTTTTTAAATACAGGCTTGTAATGACAGATAGGATGTGTCATACAGTGATCTGTCTAACACAAAATGTGACGTACAGTGATCTGACACATAGAAGCTATAGCAATGAAAGGTAGAGCCCTGACTGACTCTGCAATGATTCTCCAGCTTCCCGTGAAGGTAGAGGCATAAAACTTTGGGAAGATATTGAGTACACTCACGCGACGGTAACATGCAAAATAAAACAATCTGTAAAAACTAAGTTTTGGACTATAAATCCCTTATTTATGAGACAGAATTAAAAGTTTTGATTATGTTCAAACTTTACAGACTGAACGTGACTGAACTCCCCTTGCTGTTAAACGGAAAAGAGGGGGGGTGGTGTGGTCACCGATGGCTGACCTGAACGTGGAGGTGAACAATAGCAGACGGCGACATAGAGTTTCATAATTTTATTACAGTAAATTCAATCGATCTGAAATTCATATACAATGCATTATTAGGTGACATAAGTCTATGTGCAAAATTTTTAGCTCGATAGCATGACGGGAAGTGGGTCATATATTATTTTTGTTTTTTCTGTCTGACGGTCAGCCCACGACAAGACAGGGATGTTAATATAAGGGATCTAAAAAGGTTTAAATTATCACTCACTGGGGTCCGGGGGTCAAAATATGTTGTTTTTTTTCCTTACACAAAAAATGTTTCAAACTTTTATTTACTGTTTAAATGGATGGATATTGACCAAAATTTGTGGATGGATAAAAATTTGATGACCCATAATAAATTTCTATAAGGCAAGTAAATCCGAATGTCCATTCCTTTTTGGTCGAACCCAAAAAGCTTTTTTCCCAAACAAATCTTTATTACCGATTCCATTTTAGTCACTTTTTCCATTGTTGAAAAATATATCCATCATAATCAAGATTGAAATCAATAGGTGTTTGGAACTTGATTATAGGCTCAGGGGGCAGTTAATGTCATTTTTTAAAATGTAATCTGTACACCAGTTATTTTATTTATCCCATCGCTTTGGAACTTAAGAAAGTTGTTGTGTATGTTCCACAAAAGTTTCTGGGGAACTTAAGAAAGTTGTTGTGTGTGTTCCACAAAATTTTCTGGGGAACTTAAGAACGTTGTTTTGTGTGTTCCACAAAAGTTTTTGGGGAACTTAAGAAAGTTGTTGTGTGTGTTCCACAAAAGTTTCTGGGGAACTTACGAAAATTTTGTGTGTGTTCCACATAAGTTTCTGGGGAACTTAAGAAAGTTGTTGTGTGTGTTCCACAAAAGTTTCTGGTATACAATTTTTAAAAAAAAATACCTCTTATTATGGGCCGAGGGCCAAAGATCTCTCTATAGTTACATGAGTTGTATGAATTGTATTTTAAACAGTGGCTAATGGGTTAATGGATGGATCTTAAACAGTGGCTAAGAGGTTAATGGACGGATCTTGAACGGGGGCTACTGGGTTAATGAATGGATATTGAACAGTGGCTACTGGGTTAATGGATGGATCTTGAACAGTGGCTACTGGGTTAATGGATGGATCTTGAACGGTGGCTACTGGGTTAATGGATGGATCTTGAACGGTGGCTACTGGGTTAATGGATGGATCTTCAACAAATTTGAAACATAAAAATTTGTTGCCCCATATTATACGTCTATAAGGTAACAAGATCGTCATGTCACCTCCTTCGGGGCTGATGGCTCAAAACCTTTTTTTTCCCCTGTGATAAACTTTCAAATCTTTATTCTTTACTACTTTTTAAAAAAATCTAGGCACATATTGACACATATCTCCATCATGATAAAGATTGAGTTTTAAAGCCTTTAAACTTCATATCTTAATCCATTTTGGCCCGGGATCCTTACTGTCAAACTGTTACCAATTTGATTTTATTTGACCTTTGAACATTTTGAAATACAAGTATAATCATGATGATCCAGATTGAAATTAAGAAGTGTTTTTAAATTTAATTCTTGCTCTGATTGGGCCCGGGGGTCCATTAATGTCTTTGTTTATATCAGCTCTATAAATATTATTATCTAATCGACATAAAGCTTTACAAAGTTTTTGAACACACTCCTGCAAATGGTACTAGCAGTGGCGTAGCCATGAATTTTTAGAGGATTTTTGCCAGGGGGGCTTAATCATACATGGTGGTAGCGTAGTATTTAACATTTCGGAAAATAATTTTAAGAGCCTTTCAAGTAGGGCCCGGGGGCTTTTAAATTGTGTCCCCTCCCGCTCCCATAGCTACGCCAATGGTGTCTATCTAAAATTGGTGTTTCTATATCAAACTTGGTCATATAAGATTTTGATGTTGTATTAAGAAACTATAGGACCACATATGTTGAAAAGTTAAACAGATAAATTTTCGAAATTCTACCGGTAACAGACATAACGGTCCTCAAAGTTTGCCTTGTTAAAGCTTCTCTTTTATTGACCCATCGTTTATAGCTTCTCGCAATTCGGTAGCCGACTTACCTGCTCCAACCGACACCGATGTACACACTTATTTCGTTGGTATGACGTCAAAGTCATTCGCCGTACTGCACTGAACCATTCCAACGGGTTTTAGACTTATGGTCTCATCTTCCAGAATTTTGGTACGCGGTTACTCAACAGTAACTGAAATCCTACTTTTCCTTGCAACACGCGAATTTTAGCTAGTGTGACATATAGTGATCTGTCTGACACAAAGAATGTGATATAAAGTGTTGTGTCTGACACAAAGATTATGATAAACAGTGATCTGTCTGACACACAATATGTGATAAAAAGTGATGAGTCTGACACAAAAATGTGATATAAAGTGATGTGCCTGACACAAAGAATGTGATATAAGTGATGTGTCTGACACAAGGAATGTGATTTAAAGTGATGTGTCTGACAAAAAGAATGTGATGCAGCGATCTGTCTGACATTAGAATGTAAAACACAGTGATCGTACTGAGACATATATTGTAGTACACAGGGATCTATCGCATACATGAAATGTTGACAACAGTGATCAGACATAATTATAGAACGTGATAAGGTCACCAATAGTTGTGGGGATTCGTAAGAAGGTTGTAATGGAGCAGACGGCTTGAAATAATGAAAATAAAATAAATCGTCCTCTTTTATGCAACATTTGTGCCCGCTTCTCCATTCCTCCAATGATAGTTTCGTGTGTTTTTGTTTTTGTTTTCGGTAATCGTAAGAGTAATAGATTTCTTAAGTGTTGCAGATGATCATGGATTACAGTGATGGCGAACCTATGGCACGCGTGTCACAATCGGCATGCAGACCCTCATCAGCCGGAACACGAATAAAATATTACTTCTTTAATCAAATTTTTAGCCAAATCCCCATTTTAGGGTTTTATTGGAGTGTTGGTTCTAAACAAAAAGAAGTGAGTTTTGGTTGAATTTTGGGCAGGCTGCCCCAAAAAAGGTTCACCTTCACTGGTGTAATAGAATTGTCATCTTTGACTAAACATTTTTGAAATGGAAGGGTGCCACTTCAGAAATGTATGAGAAGAAACGAAATGAATTATGTTATCTAAATATTTCAAACGCCTACTATACTCGCCACATAAAAATAGCTTCCATACAAATATCAAAACAAATTGTGTAATAGGGGAAAAGAATGGGACAGAACTACGTGAGAAATCTGGTATATCTGTGCTGTCCTTCGATATTGATCATGAATATTTGAATGTTTTAAGATTTGCTGGTGCCGATTCTGTCTGTAGAAGTGCAAAGGCTGTTCCACAACCGATTCTGTAAATCACAGGTTCCCAAACTTTTTCGGTTGGCGACCCTTTATTTATTTATTTTTTTAATTTTTGTATAGCCATGTGGCTTGCCACCCAGCGGTGTAGAGAGGAGGGTGGTGGGGGTGAAATGCCCCCGTTATGTAAATTCCACCTCATTGATTGCCTTCAAACATGCTAAATATTCGCGCATTGCATAGGAAAAGTATAAATAACAGGATAATTTTTATCAAAACAAATGCCAATGAAGAAATTAATAAAATTATCGAAGGAAGTGTACACAAATATTTTGAAATACCTTCTGCTAAACTCTAAACCCACCGTATGATGTAAATTCTCCCTACACTAATGCCAATCAACTGCAAAACCGTGAAACTGGGAAAGTATGACACTGTTGCATTGATGTGCTGGAAACTGTAATTGATTCTTCAAATTTGTCGGCAACAAATAATAAAGACAATGAGGAAAACGATTTTTGCTCAAACAAATTATTTGTAACTGGCAGGATATAAATCTAAAAGTAGCCAAATTTGAATAATATTTTCAGCTCAAACAGTTTTTTAATTTAAAAGAAACAAAACAACAGATTTTTTAAAATAAAGTCTCTTTAAAAACAACACATCACCATGTTGTGGAAAAAACGGGCTAAAATATTTTGTTTGAATTTCTGACATTATTAAATTCGTGGAAAAACGGAATTTGTCTCTTCGCGCCATGCATAGAGAGAACGGTGCTAGACAAAATATAGGGCTATTTTGGAACATGCGTTTTTGCTTGCAAAGTACTACCCAGTACTCCAAGAGTATAATTAATGTCAAAAGAAAGCATGTATTATCGTCACTTCAAATTCCAAACGAAATTTTCGCAGTGCAATAGTACCAATGGAACTAAAACTGGAAAGGCCAGCATCGTCACATTTGGGTAAGAATCATGCATACCCCTCCAGAATTTTGTGAGCAAGTTTTCATTAAACTAATTAGGTGCGGACGAATCAATCCGCAAGGCCAAGAATTCATCTGGTAATTTTTTCAGGAATGCTCGCTACATCAAGAGAAGCAGAGAATGGATTTCGTGCCTGTGTAGCTCCTAGAGCTCATGGAGATAGTTTTCCAAGAATTTGAGATACCCAGAAGTTTATTCCAGTTTCCTCTTTTAAGGCTATAATAAATATAATTTTCTGATTCATCTACTGCAGAGTTTCTCGAACATTCCAGTGTTTATAAAAAAATTATTTATTTTTGATAATTTAGAAATAAACTACAAAGATGTATCAAGATATCTTCATAACATGTATCAAGATATCTTTATAACAGAAAGACATCCCTAGAACTAAAACATGTTTCGCCATAGCTCCAAAAAAGAAAGATATTCCCCACCCCCTCACCCCCATCCCCCTCGAAAGAAAGTTACTCCCGAAACGGACAGTTATTTCCCCAACAAAGAACAAGAGACAAAATTCATTACAGCAAAAAGTACATATTTTGAACTGAGAAATATTTTCCTCCCAGCGATGTTTCCAGTACAGAAAAGTTCTTTCGAAGACAGAAAATATTCTCCAAGTTACTTTCTAAAAAGAAAGATTTTAAAAAGGAGGTATCTTCTAAATAAAAAAAAAAAAAATTTAAATTCATACATAAAAAATTCATCTGCACTATTTATATTCTCATGCTATTACTATTATTATTATTATTCTTAATATTAATAATAATAATAATAATAATATTTCAACTACTATTATTACTACTTTGATTTTTATTACTATTATCATTATTATCAAGCGGATCATTTTAAGATCAAAGCTAAAATAATGCAAACTGTTATTGGAAATTCCATAATGCACAAAATATAGACTAGACTAGATCTAATTGAGATATCTCAGTATAGACGTGATCAATTTTTCAAATTGTTGCCAAATCTTGAACTATCAAAATCTTGTTCTTTCGCTCAAGTATGTTGTACTCTTTGTCTGTCTCCTTAAGCATATTTTAAATAAATATTTCTTTGTTTAACTTCATTTACAAAATTAAAATGTATCTCTTCATTTGATTGGTTAACCTCATTAACACGTTTAAAGGTATTTGTTCATTTTATTGGTTAACTTCATTTGTCCATTGAAATGTACGTGACGAATTGAAAGGTTGGGTTTATGTACATATATCTATCAACCTTACCTTCTGAATTCAGATATTTTTGCCTCACTGAACCATTTACAGCTATCTTTATCCAGATCGATAGGAAATGAAATGACAGCTATGAGGGGTCAGACTTGTAAATTGTTACCCGAGCGGCACTGGGGGTCGGCTTAGACACACTTAACCCACCAACTTATGAGACCTGATCGGACCCAAGACCAGATCGTAATGGCCATGCGAAATGGGGGAGGGGTTGGGCTGGGGCGGGGGAGAAAGGGGGATGGTGACTGCTAATTGACGGGAACTCCTGGGGGCGACGGAATTTGTGGCAGCGAGTTTGGGTGTGTGGGGTGGGCGGGTGGATTGGGAGATCGACTAAGAAGAGGGAGGACATGTCTGTAAGATGATGGAGACGGAGAGAATTAAGTGATTTGTTCTGTCTGAGATGCCAGTGTTTACACAAGTCACTTCCGAATCAAGTGTCCACAAGTCTGTGTTCTTAAACGTTGGTGGTAAATACAAGCTTGACTCTAGAGGACGGAGTGCTGGAATTCTGAACGTTGGTGGTAAATACAAGCTTGACTCTAGAGGACGGAGTGCTGGGATTCTGAACGTTGGTGGTAAATGCAAGCTTGACTCTAGAGTAGACGACGGAGTGCTGGGATTCTGAACGTTGGTGGTAAATACAAGCTTGACTCTAGAGGACGGAGTGCTGGGATTCTGAACGTTGGTGGTAAATACAAGCTTGACTCTAGAGTAGAAGACGGAGCGTTGGGATTCTGAACGTTGGTGGTAAATACAAGCTTGGTTGTAGAAGACGGAGTGCTGGGATTCTGAACGTTGGTGGTAAATACAAGCTTGACTCTAGAGGAAGGAGTGCTGGGATTCTGAACGTTGGTGGTAAATACAAGCTTGACTCTAGAGTAGAAGACGGAGTGCTGGGATTCTGAACGGTGGTGGTAAATACAAGCTTGACTCTAGAGTAGAAGACAGAGTGCTGGGATTCTGAACGTTGGTGGTAAATACAAGCTTGACTCTAGAGGACGGAGTGCTGGAATTCTGAACGTTGGTGGTAAATACAAGCTTGACTCTAGAGGACGGAGTGCTGGGATTCTGAACGTTGGTGGTAAATGCAAGCTTGACTCTAGAGTAGAAGACGGGGTGCTGGGATTCTGAACGTTGGTGGTAAATACAAGCTTGACTCTATAGTAGAGGACGGAGTGCTTGGATTGTGAACGTTGGTGGTAAATGCAAGCTTGACTCTATAGTAGAGAACGGAGTGCTGGGATTCTGAACGTTGGTAGTAAATACAAGCTTGACTCTATAGTAGAGGACGGAGTGCTGGGATTCTGAACGTTGGTGGTAAATACAAGCTTGACTCTAGAATAGAAGACGGAGTGCTGGGATTCTGAACGTTGGTGGTAAATACAAGCTTGACTCTAGAGGACGGAGTGCTGGGATTCTGAACGTTGGTGGTAAATACAAGCTTGACTCTAGAGGACGGAGTGCTGGGATTCTGAACGTTGGTGGTAAATACAAGCTTGACTCTAGAGGACGGAGTGCTGGGATTCTGAACGTTGGTGGTAAATACAAGCTTGACTCTATAGAGGACGGAGTGCTGGGATTCTGAACGTTGGTGGTAAATACAAGCTTGACTCTATAGAAGACGGAGTGCTGGGATTCTGAACGTTGGTGGTAAATACAAGCTTGACTCTATAGAGGACGGAGTGCTGGGATTCTGAACGTTGGTGGTAAATACAAGCTTGACTCTAGAGGACGGAGTGCTGGGATTATGAACGTTGGTGGTAAATACAAGCTTGACTCTATAGTAGACGACGGAGTGCTGGGATTCT
The DNA here is from genome assembly GCA_002072015.1 of Radix auricularia. Taxonomy (NCBI): domain Eukaryota; kingdom Metazoa; phylum Mollusca; class Gastropoda; family Lymnaeidae; genus Radix; species Radix auricularia. The sequence goes on along the minus strand of MUZC01004816.1, from coordinate 22,275 downwards.
GAACGTTGGTGGTAAATACAAGCTTGACTCTAGAGTAGAAGACGGAGCGCTGGGATTCTGAACGTTGGTGGTAAATACAAGCTTGACTCTAGAGGACGGAGTGCTGGGATTCTGAACGTTGGTGGTAAATACAAGCTTGACTCTAGAGTAGAAGACGGAGTGCTGGGATTCTGAACGTTGGTGGTAAATACAAGCTTGGTTGTAGAAGACGGAGCGCCTGGATATGGAACGCTAACAATCTTGATGGTTTTTAATTAGTTGATGAATAGCATGCAAATTGGTATGAGTGAGACTGAAAGAACTTTAAAAAAACAACAAACGTATCAAAAAAGAGATTTCATCAATGAACAAATATTACACAAATAAAACAAATAAAAAAATAATAAAAACCGAGCTGCGTTGAAAGCCAGGGAATCAATGAGCGCCACGGTTGTTGTTTTTTTATTAGAGGAAGAGTCATACACGAGTCATACAAGAGTCATACACATTTCAACGAGTCTGAAATAAAATTGGAGTCAACCAGTTGTAATGGGGTAAAATGATAAATGATATTATAATTATAATCATTAAAGTAGAATGGAACCATAAACGCGGATAGATCCTCGAGAGATTTAAATAATATGTTATGGTTATATTAAATAATATGTTATGGCTATATTAAATAATATGTTATGGTTATATTAAATAATATGTTATGGTTATATTAAATAATATGTTATGGTTATATTAAATAATATGTTATGGTTATTTTAAATAATTTATTTTTTTTACAGTAAAAAAAAAAAAACGTTTTTTTATTATAAATCCTTTATACATGATACATAACTAAAAGAATTATCATTATATACGCATCGCACAAAATCCAAAAATTATTTTATAGTTATGTCCCAAATATATAAAGGATTTATAGGGAAAAAAACTTTTACAGTCTGCCTGTTAAATTTCAGCTGGATTGGATCACAGGAAAAGGGTTATAAAAACATGTTTAACATAGTGCGCACCGCGAGACAGATAAGCAATTTATAGCATTTACATTTACAGATCGGGCATATATTTTACTAAAGTACCGTCACAGCCCAAAAGGAAAGTGAAAAAAAAAATCATGTTAAGCCTGGTCCCTTTTTGGACTCAGGACGTGTTAGCGCATTTTCGTATTATGTATCAGTACTTATGTTAGATATCAGCATTATGTAGTTATCAGTAATTGTGTTTAGAATTTAGACATATTTTTATGAATTTTCTTGTGTAATGATTATACCTGAAAAAAAATTATTTAAAAGTCATTTCTTTACATTTTAAAATTTTTTATTTTCTCTTTAATCTAACTACAAGTGGTTTGTGGTCACTGAAATAGGACTCATAAATGAAACATTCTAAATTGTAATCAGCTAATCGCCCAAATACTCTATCAAATGTTGTTTGATACATCGTGGTTGCCAATCTTGTTGAAAGTAGTTGAATGTTGAAGCTTGTTTCGAAAAAGTTTTCAATTTCTGCTCCTGGGCCGCTAAGATCTTGATTGAAGTCACCACAAATGATGACGTAAAACTCTCTAAACTTTTACACATATTCTAATGACGTCAACAAAAAAAAAACTAACCCTTTTGCACGCTTTCGCACCACTAACCAATAACTTTAACTCTTCAATGCTTGAAAAACGATGTATTCGACTTCCGGCAATGGCGGCCGTTGCCTGCGCCAGTGTTATCTCTCGATTCGCAATGTTTTTTGGTAGTTTTAACGGGGTTTTTTAACGGATCGAGTAACTGAGTGTTGATGCACAAATGGCATGACAGGACATACAAAAACATATATACATCATGGGTCTAGGACTTATGGATGCTGAGATCTAGGGTGATGACAGACGGACGGACAGACGGACAAAACGGATACAATAGCGCATTCGACTTCTCGAAAATGCGCTAAAAACGAGTAATAAAAACTCGAATGAGTATTTAAACGCAATTTCCAACAAGGGATTTCCGATTTTTGTATTCAAGGGAAATCATTCTAGATTACATTAAAAATCGATTAAAATCAGAAATTCTTAAAGTAAACAAAAATGACGCCATATCCCCTCACGCTACATCACACAAGAATATGTCAATATAATGCGCACCAAGCAACAATCTATCATAGGAATTCACAAGGTGGGAAGATCTCATTAACTATTCTAGAATACATTAAAGTCATTGCAAATCGATCATTTTAAAATTAAACCAAAAAAATGCTTTACAAATTGCTTCTAATAAATCACGTGAGTCGGACGAATATAGATTTGTGAAAAATTCCAACGTTCCTTTAAATATATTTAGCTATTGTTTGACGTTTGTTTCCACCCGATAGAAGTTATAATTGGCAAGAAATAGATTTAATACTGATATTTTTTCGGGTGTTTTTTTTTTCTTTGGCCGTAGCGCCTCCTTTGAACCTTCTTAGCCTTCATTTTGCAAAAGACCCAAACCCTCTATCTGCATTGTTCATGCGGAGTTGCAGGATCAAGTTTGACAGACATTTCGAATATACAAAGGCAATTTTTCCAAGGGTAATCGCGTTAAAAAAGCTCGTTTAATATAATACGCACCTCGACACTTTTGCACAAAATTAAACATGCTACATAGGAATAAATTGTGGTTATCATTGATTCATTTTATACAAAATTCATTAATTTAATTACCGTACAATCGATCAATCTGAAATTTTGATACATCATTTTTATCATCACGCATGCGTCTGCCTTCAAAAACTCAGCTCTCTAGCTTACAAAGAAGTGGGTTAAAAATCGATCCAAAGTTGTTTCGGCAAGCAGACGTCAGACTCCCCAAGTTAATATAAAGGATTTATATAGAGCGCAATTTTGTTTTGCGACTAGTGACTTTTAAGAATACGTCTTTGAGACCCATCATTAAATCTATAGACAGTAGTGAATTTGTAAGATAAACATCAACAGTTTGAATAGAAATTCTTTGAACACAGCAACTTGCTTCGTTGGTTCTTTTCTATACGGTAAACTTGAGGTCATGGAATTCAGCTATTGTTAAGATACAATAAAAATACCGACTATGAGAGAAGATGGGCACCACTAAGTCTACCAAGCCCCGAGAATGTTTGATGGAAACATTGGAACCCCCTAGGACCACGAGATCATGGGGGGGGGGGGTAGCAATAAGGTTTTAGTTAAAATTTAATCCATTCCCGCTGTTTGTTTGTTTGTTCTTTTAAATATTTTTTTAGCACGCATTCATATGTTCGATTGCAATGAATACTCATTGGGGGTAACAAAAGGACAAACGAATTTTTTTAATGAATTTGGATTCACAACACTTTACCTGTCAAATTAACTTCCCGTTCCCTCGGCTCCCTACCACCCAAGCAACAAACGTAAAGTATGTCCTACCACCACTTTTCTCTCATAGCAGTTGGGAAACGATCTATCGTTATTTTAACTTACCGATCTTTCAGTGGGCGTGCCCAAGAAAATTTTGAGCTGCCTTGAGCGAAGAATTTTGCCTATGAATGACGTCTGGCGGTTGGTTGGTTTGTTAAATGGGTTTAAGTTCTTGGCTTTAAATCTGAAGCCCATCATTTTAAGAGTATCAATATATAGGTAAATATATTTAATTCTTTAGAAAGTGAATCAATATTTATCTTAGTGATATTTAAAAAAAATACTGTTTTAATTGGATGGAATATATTATATACTAGCTATTTACCCGCGCTTTGCTGCGGTAAATAAGGATTTCAGTTATTGAAAAATGCGTGTTATTTATATTGCTCATTATGAGAAAAAACCTATATTTTGGCAATCTTCCCCCGAATGAGAAAGGATTTAATATTTTTTGCCTCTTACCATCGCGGGAGTGTACTCAACAACTTCCCTAAATTCCAAGCTTCTACCTACAGGGAAGATTGGAGAATTAGTGTTGATTTAGATTTATACAGCCCATTTTAGGGGAAAAAAGGTTTAGGGCCCCCGACCACCCATGAGTGAAAATTTTTAAAAATTTTATATAATTACTTTCCTTATTACCATCGCGGGCTCTTACTAAACAACTACAGAAGGCTTTATAATTTTACCTACAGAGAAAATGAGAGAATCAGTAATTTTCAGTCTTTAATGGCTCATTTAATAGAAAAACTACATTGGGGCCTCCGGCGTGAAGTAAGTGATAATTTAAATATATATTCGCCTGTTACCATCGAGGAAGTGTATTCAACAACTTCCTAAAATTTAAAGTGCTTCAAAAAGGACAATTAGTGATTTTCAACTTTTATAGGTAAAGAGAAATAGTTTTTGGGACCCTGGCTCCACACAGTTTGGAATTTTAAATTTCCATTTCGTCGTGAGAGACTACTCAACTTCCCATATTTTCATGCTCCTGCCTACACCGGAAGTTGGAGAATTAGTAATGATTGAGTTAGTGAGTGCATTAAAAACTATATTTGGGCCCCAGGCCCCCAGTAAGGGATATTTTAAATATGTTTTAACCTGCTACCATCGTGGAAGTGTATTTAACAACCCCCCAACGTCGCACGTTTTTACTTATTCGGGAAATAAGAGAATTATAGATTTTCAATTTATATACAGCTCATATAATAGAAAAAACAATTTTAGGGCCCCGGCCCCCATGAGTGTGTATTTTAAAATTCTTTTACACCAATTTTCGTCGTTAGAGGGTACCCAACAACTTCCCAAAATTTCATGCTCCTACCTACATGGAAAATTGGAGAATTAGTGATGAGTCAGTTTTTAATATAAGAAAAATTATATTTGTGCTCCCGCCCCCCCCCCCCCCCATGAGAGGGAGTATTAACATTTTGTTTGGCCATTTTTTGCCGGGAGCGTTTACTCAAAACATTTCCGAAGTTCATATTTCTACCTATACGGGAAATAGGAGAATTAGTGATTTTTAATTTTTATATAGCTCATACAAGGAAAAAACGATTTTGGGGCCCCGGCCCCCATGAGTGGGAAATTTAACTTTTTTTTCAAATTATCGTCGAGAGCATCTACTGAAAAAATTTCCAAAGTTACATGCTTCTACCTACACGGGAAATATGAAAATTGGTGATTTTCAATTTGTATAGAGCCCATTTTAGGAAAAACCTTTTTGGGCCCCCGGCCCCATATGAGCGAGATTTTTAAAAATCTTTATCGCCAATTTTTGTCGCTAGTGGTTACCCAACAACTTCCCAAAGTTTCATGCTTCTACCTACACGGGAAGTTGGAGAATTAGTGATGAAGGAAAAAACAGTTTTTGGGCCCCCGGCCCCACATGAGCGAGATTTTAAAAGTTCTTTTTTGCCAATTTTCGTTGTGAGAGGGTACCCTACAACTTCCCAAAGTTTCATGCTTCTAGCTACACGGGAAGTTGGAGATTTAGTGATGTAAAAAAAGTTTTTGGGCCCCCGGCCCCACATGAGAGAGATTTTTTAAAAAAAATCGCCAATTTTTGTCGTGAGAGGGTATCCAACAACTTCCTTAAGTTTCATGCTTCTACCTACATGGGAAGTTGGAGAATTAGTGATGAATCAGTGAGTGACTTAGTCAGTCAGTCAGTCAGGGCTTTCCCTTTTATTAGTATAGATATATACATAATCTGCAAACTCAAAAGATTTCAATAGTTATTCAGTATGGGAAGTATGTTTAATTTGAGTCAACTATTTTTTCAAAGTTGCAGCTAACTTCCAACCCGGCATAGAATTTTCTGGAAGCTGTTGAGTTTGTAACGAAATTTGACGACGTCATTTCAAACGTCAACTTTGGCATTGTAATCAAAAGATGAAACTTCCCAGACCTTAAAGTACATAACATATTTTATTTATGGTATATCCTAGTACTTAAGAAATCTGGCTAATATATCTAAAGATAAAGGGTATTTAGCTAGTACAAACCATTTTCTAAGTGTATCGCTAGCATATGCCTGTACATAGAATTTCGTGCTAGTTTATTTATTTTATCTAGTTTATCTATTTTATCTAGTTATTCTATTTTATCTAGTTATTCTGTTTTATCTAGTTATTCTATTTAATCTAATTCATCTATTTTATCTTGTTCATCTATTTTGTCTATTTCATCTATTTTATGTAGTTTATCTATTTTATTTAGTTAATCTATTTCACGGAGTTGTAGAAACACCTCAAAAGTATGTTGCTATTTATAGCGCGGCACACATAATTTTATGAGAGTGAAGATGACATCTCGAGGCAGGAGTGTTTGAATATTTTAGAGGGACAGATAGAAAGACAGTAAAAGAAAAGATGATCTAAAAGGCGTTAACAGATAAACAGTCAGAAAGAACGACTATCTAACACACACACAATCGAGCAGACAGACTGTTAAAAGATAGCCTAGCAGACGAGGACTTTTGAACCTTTTTGGCGCGACAAGAACAGATCTCACGGAACAGGACGATAATTGTGTGATTTTGTCAGTGCGAGATGGACGCAATCCTGTCACTGCCATCAGGGGTCGAATGATAAAGGCTGTTAGTTGAGATGTGTAGAACAATAGGGAGAAAGTATTTAAAAAAATATTTTTGAGAATTAGGTTGGAATACCACACAATGAGATAAGATGCAGGGAGAGCAGTGCAAAATAAGTAAACAAGTTAAAACATAATGAATGAACAACTTTAATTATAATTGTAGATGAAATTATTTTATACTCTTACTAGAGCCATATCAAACTTGATCATCAGGGAATACAAAATGCTTGCGAAGTACTAACGTTACATTTAAAAGCCCATTAACGGTACCTTGTGGAATAAACGTTTTAACCGAGTCGCCAATATTTTTTAGTGTGAGAATCACTCATAAGCATTTTATCTTCTAATTTGTGGCCAGGAACGTAAATGACCGGCCGGAGTAACAGAACATTGTCAAATCTCAACAAATTAAAAGTCCAAAAGATGAAAACTAATTTCAAAATATTTAAAGTATTACCGGAATGTTACTTTATTACCTGAGTTAAATTCATTGTTACTGATGAAGGCGAAGGCAATAGCGGAAACGTTTACTTGCGTTTTAGTCCATTTGTTAAATCTATATATATAAAAATCAAAGTATGTCTGTATGTGTGTGTGTGTGTGTGCTTGTCCGTTGTAACTGACTAAACCATTCATCCGATCGTCATGAAAATTTTTGAGATTGTTGAGTACCCTTCCGGAATGGTAACTGGCTACTTTTATTACTCAATCTAACACCAAAGGGGCGCCGGGGGCCCTAAATGTGAATTTTTGCTTATATGAGCTATATAAAAATTAGTTTAAGCGCTATCTACTTGATAAATGGATGGATCTTAACCAAATTTTGTAATTATATTCATGATAGCTAATATTAAAATACTATAGATAAGTCAACTCCAAAGGGCCGCTCTTTTGGGGCTGGGGGCCCAAAATATCTGTTTTCGTAAATGTTTAAGATTTTGTTCACTATTAAATTATTAAAGGTCTTGACAAATAATGATAAATGTATCCATTATTATCCATTTTAAAATAAAAAGTTGTTTTGCGCTTTATATCTTGCCCTGAATGGGCCTTGGGGCCCTTTATGTCTATTTTTGCTTATATGAGCTATATAAAAATTAGTTTAAGCGATAGCTACTTGCTAAATTGATGGATCTTAACCAAACTTGGTTTATAAATACTTGATAGTAAATATTAAAATATTATATGGCACTTAACTCCTAATGGCAACTCCTTCAGGGTTGGGGGCCCAAAATACCTGTTTTTGTAAACGTTTAAGATTGTACCCCTCAATTTAATTATCGAAGTTCTTGACAAATAATGATAAATGTACCTATTATTATCCATATTGTAATGAAAAGAGGTTTTGAACTTGATATCTTGCCCTGAATGGGCCCCTGGGGCCCTTAATGTCGTGTTTTTTTTTTTTGCTTTTATGAGCTATGCAAAATTAGTTTATGCGTTTGTTACTGAGTAAATGAATGGATCTTAACCAAACTTTGTATACAAAACTCTGTAGCTCATATTAACATAATTAAGGCCAATGAACTTCTAATGTCCATTTCATCGGGGTCGGGGGTCCCACATGTCTTTTTCAAAAATTTTAAAGATATTTTTTTTCTCCATTTAACACTAAAGGGGCGCCGGGGGCCCACAACGTCATTTTTTGCTTATTTGAGCTATATAAAAATTAGTTTAAGCGCTATCTAGATGATAAATTAATGGATCTTAATAAAATGTTGCAACTATATTCTTGATAGCCAATATTAAAATACCATATGGCCCTTAACTTCTTATGGTAGCTCCTTCGGGCTGTGGGGGGCCCAAAATACCTGTTTTTGTAAACGTTTGACATTTTATTCCCCAATTTAATTA
>MUZC01004815.1:270417-285291 GCA_002072015.1 Radix auricularia | reverse complement strand
CCCCATTACTTCGTGCTGCTGTTTGTGTCCGTTTTCTCAGCGCCCCCCCCCCGCCTCTCTTTGCACTATTTATGACGAGCAAGTCGGCGGGGCATGATACGCTATGCCTCATTCGTCTGACAATGTCTTCAAATCCCGCACCCCCCGCTTGTGTTCAGCACTTTTTCGCGATGCCTTCAATTCAGAGAATTTTTCAAAAATATCTTTCAAACAAATTTAGTAACAGTAACAGTGATGGTTTATAGTCATTTTTTAAACTCTTGCCTCACCTTTTTCGTTGGTGATGCCGACTGAGTGTCAACTCACGAATCAAAAGCAAAAATAATATTAGCATAATTAAATACAGTTTTAGTCGTAACTGTAAGTAAGCACATAACACATTTTTACGACTGTCGTAGCAGCAGACGACCTGACCGGTTGTCGTAACGCTAGCCAAGCATATGTGGATTGGCTAGTGTTACGACTAGTCTAAAATCTAAATATTTTTTTATTTTAACAGATTTAGTCAACGTATCTGCTTTTCAGAATAATAACAAAAATTATTAGCATACTCATTATGATGTTTTTAAAAAAATAAATAAATAAATGAAATTTAAAAAAAAAAAAAAAAAAAAACATGACGGCGGCGGGATTCGATCCCGCTATCACTAGAGTCATATCATTGCAGAGCAACCGGGCTATCACTTGATCTAGCGAAGCTGATGAGAAATGCAATTTTTTAAAATTATAACTGTTTTTCATTTAATGGCTCAATCTAGATTTTCTATTAAACCTTTAAAATTCATTAATAAGCGTATCTAGTGATCATGATATATCATTATGAGAATTATGGTTTAGTATTTAAGTATTAGTAATAGCATATTTGAAAATACAGAAAACTGTTTACGACATGTCGTAACTTGTCGTAACGGCAGACAACCCGGTCGGATGTTGCTGGCGTTACGACATGTCGTTGCACCAGCCACATCCGCGTGGGTTGTCTGCCGTTACTTTGTCGTAGCAGTAGACACTCCGTTTTTTAAAAAAAAAATGATACGTGGTTTTAATCAATTCACTAAACGAGTAAAAAAAAGTCACCTACTTACCCTATAAATGAAAGAAGATTAACGATCAACTTTACTTGAATGTCTTATGTCAACAAATCGCCAGTTGGTCCATCATTGCGTTAACACTATATCCTTAACTCAAACATTTAACTGAAAGGCTTCATAGTTTTGATTAACAAACTAAAGCAAACACTTTCACTTTCAGTTTTGACTTAATAAAAGCAATAATTTATAATAATCTCTCCGGATTATAAACAGAGTAAATAAAGTATGATTAGACGGTGATTTATTTTTTCTAAGAAAGTTATATCCTGCCATTCATCAAATTAGTACGAAAGCAGTGGTATTACTTTAAAAATTTTATAAGAGTAGCAACAGTTATATAAGCAATGGAATGCATTCAATGGCATTTTGTTTTCATTACATTGAATTAATCAGCTTTACCAACAATTACCGGGAATTTCCAGAGTTATTTTGTTAAAGTTAAAGTTAAGGGAATGTTTCAGCGTATCGCAGTGTCGGTGACACGGATGTAGACTTTGTTTCTTTGAAAATCGACTAAACTTTTAAATGCATATTACAATTATTATTTTAAAAAATACGCATGCATTTTACAATCTGCAAATAAGTTAAAGAAAGAAATAATTATTGATGTGCTTCACGGCCGATAACCGCAGTCATTAAAAGAAAAAGAAGGGGTGGCAACTCATCTTTAAAACAAAATATAAAAGAAAAAGAAACCAATTCATGAATGGGGCTAAGAAAAAACAAAATTCCATTCTATAAATAATTTAATATAGTACATTTAATTAATATTTCTGCAGAGCATACTCGTTGTATTTCTGTTTTCTTAATAAGAGCTAAAATATGTAAGTTCTGGATAAGTTAGATGTTTTACTATTCCATCAACCATCAAGCCTTGTGTTTAATATATATAAATACTAAGTTGAAGGCAGTTTACACTGTAACCTATATAAAATCTTTCTATCTTTTCCCACGTCAATGTGTACTAGTTAAAGGGGGCCACCTAGCACTGGACTCTCGACTAATGTGATGAGAGTGGTCGTCGTCGACTGCGACGGACGAACAGCAGTTGAAGGGGGGAAGGGAAATAAAACGCAATACACAAAGGACTGCGCTTAATCAGGATAAGACAAATAGATAGGGGGAAAACAATGTTTTTAATTCTTCGACATTTCGGAAAATTAAGTCAGTAATTAGATTTTCTTGGGTGATTATGATTATGTTTTTTCAAATAAAGTAAGCAAATTTAATGTGCTCGTTTATATTTGAATAAAGTCGGAATCCACTCCTTTCTAATTTTAAGTAGATGAAGCATTCATGCGGCTGGCTGGCTGGCTTGGAGTAAGTGAAAGTGGTTATGCCTTGTTACTCATTCAAGCCACTTTTCCTCGGTTTTTAAAATAAAACTACTACAGTAGTTCACCACTGAACTTTAAATTGTTAATATTTTAAAGGCGTCTGTCTTCTATTTACACTTATACTTTACAACAACTTCAAGTTTTTTTTGGTGTGTTTTTTTTTTGTATTATTTAATTTCATTTTGTGTGTGTGTCATGAAAACCTACCATAAAAGAAATTACAAACATATACGGTTTTTAACTTTAAAAAGTATTATCTTAACATAATTACCAAAGCGGATTATCAATGCCCTTCCAAAAAAGTCTTATTTTTCACTGCTACATTAATCATTAAGTACACACCCCCCCAAAAAAAATAAAAATAAATAAATGAAATTAAAAAATTTGATTTTTTACCTTTAAAATGTTGTTAGACTATTGCTACTTGATACTTGTATTAATATTACTTTACTTTATTTGAATTCGTAAAACTAGAGATAATGTTGATGCTTTTTGACTGAGACCCTTTTTTGCCATGATTTTATTTCTGTGATTATTCCCCCCNTAATTTATTTTTTTTATTTTTTTCCCCCCCCCCCCCCCCGTACCTACCTTGTGTCTATTTTTTGTATGAGATTTTTCAAACTACATATATCTTTTAAATTTAAATATCTTCTTAATATTAAAATTAAACGTAGCAAAAAAGGGAAAATTAAATGTGGAATTTAGTGAACAGTAATGGCTTTTAAACAACAATACAGGGATCTGTTTAACATTCACAAATGATGGAAAAACATGTATTAGTATTAGTGTAAGAATGATTTTATTTTACCACAATCTGGCAGTATTTAAAAGATGTTTTAAGTATTTCATATGAGAAAAAAATGTGTGAAAACACTACATTTAGGCAAATAAGTTGAATGTTTTAAAAAAAGATTTTAATTTTAGAAAGATCACATTTTTCACAGCAGCATGTACAATGGTATTGCATTAGTCTTTATATAACCTCACCCCCACCCCCACCCCCCGACCTATTATTTTCTTGAAAAAAATTAACTTTCTTTTAATGTATTTGAGATATGATGATATGTGGGTGAGCACAACAGTAGTAAAAAGTAAAATAATTTCTGTTATGTTTGGCTCTAGAATTAATGGAAAGAAATAGCTCTAAATGACCTGATCTGTGATGAAAATTGTGGGATGAATAAAAACATATAAAAATTTTTTAACTTTACACCACTAATATTCTTTAGACTCTGCTGTAATTGAAGGATCCCTGACATATTAAAACAAACATTTTGTAGTATTGTACACTATAAAAGTGTGGTAGAGAAAATATGCCAACATTCATAGCATAATTTAAATCGGACATTAACTTCTATGTCTATCATTTATTGTACAATATTTATCATAAAACAACAGATTTCCTTAAAAAAAACACAATAATACAATTCTCACAGAATATATATTTTTTTTAAAACAACACTATCGCCAATATCTATGCTTGCTAGACCAGCATATTATGGATCACATACAATTTGAAAGGAAATCTAAATACTTCAAAAGAAACACAAATGCAAAAACGTTTTAGAAAATATTTTTTTCTGCCCAGTTTTCAACTCCATGAAATAAAATTTAAGGAAAGTTTATTGTTTTCCAATTCTTTGAAACTGAAAAGCACTTTTATTCCTTGCATGTTTATAAAGAAAATGTTGAAACCATAAAGCTAGTTTTGCCTATAAAAATTATTAATATTCAAATCACGGTGTGTAAGTGAAAAGAAAATCTGATGACTTTCATGATTCTTAAGATCATTGTGACATTGTGTGATCAAGAAATAAAAACTGTAACAAAGAGTATTAAAATTTAGATTATCTGAAATATAAGACATGAAAATAGTCCAAAAAGAATGGATTATGTCAGGAACAGATCTTCATCCAATAAAAAATTAAATATAGAATATTGAGATAAATGATGGTTTAACCCATGTAATATTGTACAACACGCAAAGTGCTACCTTAAATAGTATTTTACAACATTTATTACCGTTACAGTGTTTAACAATTACATTTTTTAGGTTTAAAAAAATGTAAAACCTATCTTATCAATCAATTTATGTATAATCTTTTAACAATATAAGATGGTAGAGGTAAAAGGTCTTTTTTGTTTCTGTTTGTAAACAAATTTAATAATAGATATCTGCTGTAAAAGAATTGGTGAATTGGGAGAAAAAATCTGCATCTGGCCTTTCACTAGGGTCACTACTCCAGCAGCATCTGAGAACCGACAACATCTCATCGTTGATGTTGAAGTTTTGAGGGATGCTTGGCTTCAAACCTTTTTCTCCCACTTGGGTACGTAGCTGTTGGAGGCTTACATTCTCAAACGCAATCTCCTCGATGACCAGCTCGAGGATCACGAGCGCTAGAGAGTAAATATCCGCCTTCATCAGCTGATCCACCTTCAACAGTTCTCCGCGCAGAACCTCTGGGGCCGAGTAGCGTGGTGTCCCAACATGCCTGACTACAGCAGCCGACGAGTTGGTCTCATCATCTGACTTCATCATGCTCAAACCGAAATCTGTGATCTTGGCTAAAACTGGCTGATTAGGGTCTGTGGACTTGTGGCCAGGTATATTGTTCAGCAAGACATTCTGTGTTTTGAGGTCACAATGGGCTATTTTGTTCCCATGTAGGTAATACATGCCATCTGCCACGTCTCTCATCATATTGATTTTATCATTATTTGAAAATTCCACCTTTGTAATGGAAAAATAATAATTGATAAAACAAGAGAATAGAATTTTAAATATTCTATTGTATGATAACTTACTTTTTTTATTTCAAAAGTTTTAATTTAAATTACTCAATAATATAAAATTATTTCTATATGCACAAAAACAAAAAGACATGCATGCAAAGCTTTTTAATTTCTTTTCTTTTTATCAGCCTAAAAATGTTGTGTCTAACTCACCTGACTTATGTGTAATGCTTCATACAAGCTGAGATCCATGTATTCCATGACTATTGCCAGATTGGGAGTTACAACACATGCTCCCAAAAACTTGACAATGTTGTTGTGCTCCAGCTGGCAGTACAGGTTTATCTCATCTTTAAACTGCTCCAGTCGTTTCTTGGAGACTCGCTGAACTCTTAGCTTTTTAACTGCCACCAACGCTTTCTCCACCCATTCTGCCAGAAATACATCACCGAAACCACCGTGACCGATCTTACTCATAATCCTCAGTTCATTGTAATCAATAATGTTTCCTCTGTACTTTTCTATGACCTTTCTAGAAGTGTGTTCATGTGGATTCCATGTTCCAGTCATTTCTTCAAGCCAAGCCGTAACGTCTCTTTCCCGATCGACCATCTCCAAGTATTGGTTGATTAAATCCTGAGCATTTGAATCATTTTCATAGTTATCTACGATATATTCCGGTACCTCATCATACTGAAAATAAATGTGATAAAAGAGTTAGAATCTAACTTTTATATAAGAATATTTTACAACCCAATTATATTGGTTGTATTTATGTTAGAAAACCATCATTTAATTTTAAAGCTTGATTAATTTTCTTGTTTACTTCAAAGTATTAATAAATAAAAATTTGTATTTAATTATAAATAATAATGTCATAAATTTCTATAATTTTTTTTTAAAAAATGCATTACTCCCTGCAGAGCTTTTATCTTCTGTAACAACGCTGTTTGTGGTTTTCCCTTGTGAACATGTGTGCCCCAAGGTTGTCCGACTCTCCCTAGCTGACGATTGAGTGGCGTATCTTTATAGACCCTTTCCTCGGGAGGGATTGGCACACTTCCTAATGGCTTCCCAACACGGTTGTATTTACGGTTGTAACTGTTGTTCACATAAACCTTGCCAGCTTTGTTACTTCTGAAGATTAATTTTGTTATTTTATTAATAACCATTTAATTATAAATTTGCACAAATTTTCTCATTTATTTTTAAATGAATTGATCGCCTTTGAGTAGATGATAATTAATTAAACCTGTTATTCAAAAATTTTTAGTCCTAAATTATTTTGAAAACAAGACATTTTTAAAAGGACAGATTGTTTGAGCGATAGAATTATCCCCACATAACTTTGACATGATTTTATACATGGTTTTTACATTTTTTTAAAGTTAATATATCCAATTGATTTTATAAAGTGTTTTTTTCATATAGGTATACCAATATAAATAATTAAAATAAAGATAAACTATGTTTTAAATGACAGCTCCATTTAGATTAGTCAGAGTTTTAAATGAAACAAGGAGTTTCTTGGTGTAATTTAATTCTTTTGTCAAACCTGTCGTCCTTAAGTTTCATGTTCTGTAGTTTTAGAGTGAGACTGTTATCAGACCTAAATAAAGAGATCAGTATAAGAAATATATCAATGTTTTGTTTTTTAAGTTATAGTAAAATATGACAACATAAAGCCTAATCACATTTCTTTCAGAATATAAGAGAAGCAATTTTCAATTGAAAAAAATTAAAAGATTAAAAAGGAATATACATTTATCAAATACTACCTTTTTTTAAAAAATGGCACTGTTCAAGTATTTCAATTTTGAAAAATTCAACTACAATTTTATATGTAATTGATGTACATATAGAATTTTATGAAAAGCACAGGATTCAATAAAATAACCCAAAATTTACCAATGGTAAAAGAAATATTGCTTTTGTAAAATTCTCAATTTCAGAAAATTACCTAGAGTGTACAGCTGTCCCATGTTCCATACCGACTCTACCAAGGCTCCTGTTCATTGGGTTGTTCACATAAATTTTGGGGCTGCCACCGCTGCTGTTCCCACTGCCTGGCCTGAAATTTAAACAAATATTTAAGAAAATCTTCTAAATTGTATGCTACTGTTTGACGTTATCCTAAAAACAAAACAAAAAATACTTGAGTAGTTTTTAAAAGCATTTACTGGGAATGTACAGCTGTCCCATGTTCCATACCAACTCTTCCCAGGCTCCTATTCATTGGATTGTCCACATAAGTTTTTGTGCTGCTATTGCTGCTGTTTCCGCTGCCCAATCTGAAATAAAAAATAAAAAAAAACTATATATTTTAGAAAATGTGCAAATAAATATAAATTAGGTAAAACATTTTGTGAAAATCTCGAAAGTCAAAAAAAAAAAAAAATAATTTAGAAGTTTATAAAACAATGACCTTGATTGTACAGCTGTCCCATGTTCCATACCAACTCTTCCCAGGCTCCTATTCATTGGATTGTCCACATAAGTTTTTGTGCTTCCACTGCTGCTGCTTTCACTGGCCAATGTAAGTATTATTTTTTTTTAAATTTTATTTTACATGCCAACTTCATAAAAATAACATTTTAATTAGCTAGTGACTTTAACATTTAAAAATATCTTTAACTCTTCAATCATTCCATCCCTCACTTAATATTACACAATTTTTAAAGTATTTCTTTTACATCCATTTTCAAACAATATAAATGAATGAGTCATTAGCCACATTCTTTTCTAATGTATTTGTTATTTATTCAAAAAATCCCAAACTAAAATATTCCTACTCTATTAATTACCTAGAGTGTACAGCAGTCCCATGTTCCAGGTCAACTGTACCCAGGCTCCTGTTCATTGGATTGTCCACATAAGTTTTTGAGCTGCCACTGCTGCCGCTTTCACTACTCAATCTTAGAATTACATTATATTTTATAGTTTACTTGCCAACTTTTAAAAAAACTATTTAACTTGCTGGTGAATTAAACACTTAAAAAAACACTTTAATAATTTAACCCTTCATTTATTAACACATTTTGAGTTATTTCTTTTCATCAATTTTAAAACAATGTATATGAATCAGTCATTTTTCATATGTCTTTTCTTTGGGTTTTTCTTATGCAACAAGATACTCAAACTAAAACTACTCCCACTCCATGAATTACATAGAGTGTACAGCTGTCCCATGTTCCAGGTCAACTGTACCCAGGGTCCTCCTCATTGAATTGTCCACGTAAGTCTGTGTGCTGCCACGGCTGCTGCTTCCACTGCCCAACCTAAACATTACACTAAGTTCAAGTTATTTTGTTTTTCATTTTCTTTAAATAACCATTTTAACCAATAGTAAATTAACCATTCTATAAGAAATTGAACTCCTCCATCACCCGCTCACATGATTACATAATATGCATGCCACTCATTTTTTAATTTATTTTCAGATTTATTAATGATGTTCATTTATACAAAATCTAATCCCCCTTATATAGTTATTGTATGGAATGTACTACATAAGCTCCAGTATTCTGTAATTTTAATAACATTACACAAAATGTCACCTCGAATGTACAGCTGTTCCATGTACCATACCAACTCTTCCGAGTCTCCGATTCATATCATTATCAACATAGACGTTAGAGCTGGAACTGCCACCGCAGCTGCTGTTAGACGAGGAAATGATTTAATGTTATTAATATTGGGCGTTTAACGAGTTTCACCCCTAACTAATGTTCTCGAAAATGTTTCTTTGGCCCGTGGCCGTGTGCAAAGTAAAAAATGAAAAGAAAATAACAAAACAAAACAAAACAAAAACTCGTGTGCAGAGTTAAACATACACTATTTTTTTAATGCAATATCATACAAAATTTTCTGCGTGATATTTCGAAACTAATATGCGGCTTTGGTCAAATATCTGCGCAGCCACGCAGTTTACATGTAACATTGTCCCTAACCCCTTCAAACAAATGAAATAAGTTTTATTGTCTTATCTTATCTTGGATATACAGGCTTCTATTACTTCAATGCAGAAGATAATTGCGTCCACAGAACATGAAGGATTAGGATCTGTTGGCAAGTGATGCAGCGCTCACAGGCCACGGCTATGAGGGTTCCACGCATTACCCAGCCGCTTAACTAATGTAAGGTACCCATTCGGAACTGGGTGGACTCAGGGACATCCTAGGCCCCGGGAACAAATCTTTACCGTCGCATAGATTCGAACCCGTGACTATCGGTAGCGCAAGTCTAAATCAATAAATGAAGTTTTATCTTATCATGCACCCGATTCTCATATTTATAATTTTGTTTACTAAAACACATTTTTTTAACATATCATCTTCGTTTAAAACGGAGGAAAATGATTGCCTTTTCACGAAGGATTAAGTTAAGTGCGGTAGAAGTAAATAATTATTCTTGACCTGCTTGAGTTACTGCTCTGTGAACTGCTATACCGTGATCCATATCAACTCTACCAAAACTTCTGTTTAATTAATTGTCCACATATGTTTTTTGGCCGCTACAGCCGAAGTCCCCCCTTCCCCGCTAGACAAATGTAAATAGAGTTGTAAAAACAAATGACCACGAGAAGTATTTATGGTTTATACAAACACGTTGTTTGGTTTATAAACGAACATTTTTAACAGCAAAGTAAAATTAATTCTTAATGAATGTAAATACCAGTAACTAATTTCACACTTAATTAATAACACATTTAATTTTTATTAAACCAATAACCTAGTTATTTATGTTTTTAAATATCTACCTGCTTGCACTGCTGCCCCTACTATGAACTGCTGTTCCATGTTCCATACCGACTCTACCAAGACTTCGATTCAATGGATTGTCGACATAAACGTTGGCACAGGACAGACTACCGAAGCCACTGCTTGAAATGCACACAGATAAAAGTTTGAATTACGTTAAAATTTGCTAAATTCTTTTAAAAAAATATTTTTAATTTGTTTAACTTCGAATGATCGTTTAGGGAGTAGAGGTCAGGGTTCATCTTGATTGCAGTATCAGTGAGGATGTATCGCCCCACTCTACAACACGTGAACCGCTATACGGTGAGGGGGTGGGGTATTTAAGGAACTTTGCAGGATGTTCTAGCAGCATCCCAGGTGGGTGTCACCTATGCCCCCCCCCATCAATTACACTATGGCATGGCTCTGGGTATATCCTCAGAAGAACGTTTCATTTATTAATGTTAAGTTTTGGTCATTAAATGTAAAATTATCTTTTGCATGTAATACAAATAAATTTCATAAATAATCATCTAAAAAAACAAGTAATAGTTTTTGCATTAATTTATGTAAAAATTAATAATTATTTTCATATCAATTTAAATGTAAATGAAATTAGGCAACCCTTCGGTTACTCGTTTAAGACGTATTTAATCCTTATTTTTAAATACATAAAGGGAAATATAAATCCCGTGGGCTTTAGCTATGATACAGATTTGTATTCAATTTATTACCCTTAAGGTCTTCTCACCACCCCTCCCCCACCAGAACAAAATGGGAGGGTGCTATAATTGATAGATTTTGGCTTAGTTTTTGTGCTTTTATTTTTATTTAACCATGACTTCATTTCTATAATCGTATACGCTATTTTTTTCTTTATTCATAAACATAGTTTTCTACTGTTAGGAGTTACTTCCGAAAAATTGCTAAGGTATCATGGAATGGTCTCCACCAAAGTACAACCATGGACCATGTTTAAAATTAAGGACGAAATTGGCCTTTATTATATGGAATGTACAACATAAGCTGCCGTATTCTGTAATTTTAATAATAGGCCATGCATCAATTCAGACGTATACTAAAACAAGAATGGCGAGCTCCCGCAGAAGCATTTATATTTTTATAACTATAAGATATGGCGTTTAGCATCAAATTTGCTCAAGTTAGTGACTAAGTTTTGATAAACAAGTATGCATGCGTGTTAATAATAATTAATCTTTATCTACCTGCTTGCATTGCTGCTCCGGCTGTGAACTGCTGTTCCATGCACCATTCCTACACGGCCAAGTCGCCTGTTGGCAGCATTGTCGACGTAGCGTTTAGACATTCAGAATTGAAAATTAGACCTATAAGAAAGAAAAAAAGTGAGAGCATATTTTTAGGATAAGTAAAGGAAAATTAGGTCCAGTGGAATTCTTGCATAGACTAAACGTTCGTAATGGAACCCCCCCTCCCCTCCCCCCACACACACCATTTTACAAACACATGAAGGCAGATGTACAGTTGGCAATTTTAAACAAAATTACAGAGCACGTTTGTTTGGATTTATTTATTCGGGGTCGGGAGAAAATACAAATCAACACAATATGTATTTCTTCATCTTCTTTTTGTTAAGGATCCACGATTAGTGTTAAGATAATTAGATGTGGCAATGTGTTTTGACACCATTGGTGTGAGGGGTGCCACGGACCCCTATTGGGTCACCCACTGGCTCTAACATGCCAGCACGCAGTGGGTCTGAAGGGTGTTTAGCTGTGCTAAACAATCAGCGTGGTATGCATGCGTGCTTCTTTCCAATGGGCAGTGGCCCGTGAGGGGGGAAGGGGCCGTTACGATTGTTTTGAACGAAAAGTTGCACGAGGAAGTGTAGTTGTTGCAGAGCGAGTGTGTGAGATAGTAGTCAGCGGTCAGGAGTCAGCAGTCTGTACTGAGGAGTTGCTAGAGGATTGTGAACTGTGTTTCATGCAGCCTTAGAAAGAAGTCAAATAAAACATTATCATTATATACAACTATAGTCCTCGACTTATCTGCATTGTTTTATTCATTAATTCAAACTAACAATATAGCCACCAATCGGCTACATATAGCTTCTACGTATGTTGAGGAGTTCGCCAGCGTTTCTGTTTCAAGAATACTTCCCAACGGCTGCTGATAGAGGTTATCAGGCCCAGGAGGACAGGACGCCTCTGACACAAATGTTCCAGCTGCTTCTACCTCAACTGATCCTTTTGGAAGCTTGTTCCACTCATTTGTTGTCCTTAGCAACAACAACCAGCTTCTGATTTTAAAAAAATAAAAATATGATCTGGAAATGTTACGGCATCGTCAATATCTAAGCGGAACACGTTTATATATCTTGAGCAGTGGACCAGAAGATCATTTATTAAGCAAGGGCATCGAGCGCTGGGACAGACATTGCCATTCTGCCTTTGACGACAAGCCCAGTGTTTGTTACCAACAGGCAGCCGATACTTGGGGTCTCATTATGTCTGTACATAACAAAGCAGTCACTTGTTTTAGCCACCATTAAACACGACAAAGGAAACCACATGCAAAATAATGCACGAGGATCTCTGTTTGTTTCAGCACTTTAATAAAATATATTTTTAGACCATTCCACCTGTAAAAAGTGTTATTGGGATGAGAGTGTGGAGGTCAACGCGTCGTTCAGGAAGACAGGGTATCTAGCAGTTCCAAAACACAAGACTTAATGTCATCCAATGTCATTTCTGAATTCCACCCACCCCCCATCCCCGCCTTGAATATAAACATCAAGACATATCAGTTAAGATGATCCCTTGGGAGTTATTTTGACAATAACATTTTTTTTTCGAGATAAAATTTTGTTCGGTGCAAATGTAAATTAAATCAATCTAGATGTAAATCTATTTTTCGTTAGATGAAGACCCATTTTAATTATCAATATTATTATAGAATTTACAAATCGAAACTTCATGTTGAAATAAGGTTTGTCAAACACAGCTCTCAAGAATTTCCCTAACTTTTTAAATTAGATTAATTTGTTTTAGGAACTTTAACAGCACATTAAACATTAAATACTTAATATTCTATAAGAAATTTAATACCTTTAATATTTTTGAGACCTTACCCCTCCCCCTTCCCAACCTTAAGTTTGAGGCACTGGTCCGTGTGCCTGTATGGAACTTATTCATGTGGTCGCTTGACAAACACATTTCTAAAGTTTTTTTTAACCAACGTCTACTTATAAACACTATTATTAGTACATCCACAATGAGGATGTGAAATTAGAAGTCAAGGCCATACGCCAAATGAATCAAATTCCACCATAGTGGAATTTGATTCTGGAAGTGCTGCTGTTTTTTTCCCAAGTTTCCAGTAGTTTGTGTGATAAGTATATATTTTATTGTCCAAAATGCTGTATAAAGTCACTATAAGGCAGTTGGGCTATCTCATTAGTAACCATTGACATTGGCTAATCTCTTAGAACCTAGAAGAAAGAGGCATCGCTGAGCTCTTGTCTTCTTATTGTTATTTCTGCATCAGACAGCTCTTCTGATGAATTAATGTGTTACAAAATGGAGATGAAAGTATCTGAATTCATTAAGCCTCTATAGTGGTGGAAACTTAATGAACACCGATATCCGATAATATCATTCCTTGCCAAGACAGATTTGTGCATACTTCAGTTCCATGTTATGATTGTTTAGCTCGACAGATTATATGGTCAATTAGACCCGCTCAGCACTTGAAACAAATAATGTCAACACACTTGTCTTTTTTGCGTAATTGGTTAAAAGATAACATTTTAAGGAGGCATTCAAGTGTTATTTAGATTTTTTACAAGAACCTTTAATAAGTGTTACATATGACATCATAAATATTATTGTTGGCTTTAATCGAAATTAAAGATTAATTAATCTTTAATTTTAATTAATCGTTAACAGCCCAAATATATATTTTTGTGGGTTAATATTAAAGCGAAAGATACGAATTTTTTGAGGGATGGTTTAGATGTCTGTTGATCAATGTGCCCTATAAGCTGCACGGGCGCGGGGGTATTTAATCGATGCCGCGCAACAGTTTATAATTACGCGCAGTAAATTTGGTAAAATAATGCATACAAAAATGGATACTATGCTGCATATTATTGCATAGTATGCAACTTTGCTCACGAATCTTTTTACTTTGCACACGGACTAACGATCGATAGGGGGAACATTGCTGGGTGCCAGTGCAGATGTCTAACCGACGCCGCGCAGCAGTTCAGACTTATCGGGAAAAAAATTGAAAAAGTACTGCACACAAAATGGATGCTGTGTAACTCTGCACACCAGTTGTTGTTGTTGTTTTAATTTTTATTTTTACTATGCACACTGACCAACGTATATTAGAGTAAACACTGCTGGCGACCGACTGATTATTAAGAGCTGCACCATAATTAGTTGTGTTAGACGTATAAAAAAAAGTGTCAGCTGAAAACAACACCAGAATTAATCAAAATATAGATTTACTTATTCACCCACAGTGCAGGCAGTTGCGTAGCTAGGGGAGGGGGTCCTAACTGAAAATTCCCCCCGAGCCTAGACTTGAGGGGGGCCCAGAAGGAGTGTCCAATTTTTTTGTTGCATTAAATATTACGCCCAAGCCACATACGCAGGGCCCCGCAAAGAGGCTTAGCCCCTGGTCTCCGAATCCCTACAAATCCCTAGTTACGCCACTGAGTGCAGGAGAGTTGTATTGACACTAGGAGTGTGTACCCAAATCGGTTTAAAGTCCATCGGAGTTAAGTTACAAGACAAAGCTTTCAAACAGAACAGCTAACCATGTTCAAGAAAATAATATAAAATAGATTTTTAAAAGTGAGATGAAATAATTTGGATGTGGCTAGCGCTACGACAATTTTGTCGTAGCGGCAGACGACCCGGTCGGATGTTGCTAGCGTTACGACATGTCGTAGCGCTAGTCAGGAAACTAGTGCTACGACAT
>MUZC01004815.1:254976-265066 GCA_002072015.1 Radix auricularia | reverse complement strand
AAAAAAAAAGTTCGCAGACTCCTGCCGCGAGTGACGAAAGTGTGGTTACATCACACAAACTTTGATCTCAACATCAAACGACGCAGGGTTACAATTTCGTATGTTCTCTTGTGGATTCTCAAACTTAAGAATTATAATTATTTTTAATTTTCATGTCTTGTTGACTTACGCCAACCGGCGTCTGATAGCCTATCGACCGTCACTTTGAGAAGCACTTAATTTTAAAAAAAAAAAAAAAAAAAGTCAATTAAATGACCAAATATTTCAGTGGAAGTTTTATTTAAAGTTACCCTTTCGATGTAACGTCACATTTCTTCAACCCCCTCCCTCCCCCACGTCACGCATCGTCACAAAAGTGTGACCCCCCCCCCTAGGTGCGTGACGTCATTTATGGACGGCCCCTTTAAACCATTTTAAAAAAAGGGTAATATACAATAGATTTCTTCAACAACAGCTTTAGAAACCCTAAGCGCATTTTATGGTCAAGGCAAACTTCAAATGTCAGGTATTTCAACAAGAGCAAGTTTGTGCTCCTAGAATTATGAGGCCCACTGCTCCGCCTTCGCCACTGAAACTTAGTAGGCCAAAAACCAAAATATCGTTTCAGTTTCAGTTTCACTTTCAGTAAGTATTTGCCATCCAGCGTCTGACACAAAATTGGATTTTCCCGGAATTGCTATGAATAATTACTTACTGGACATTACAGGAATACTCATGTTTTATAACCATCGTAAATATTTTTTCAGAGAACACTGTGGATTTCAATGTTCCTTTGAAGCTGCAAGGCCTTATATATAAAAATGTGGTCATTTTATAAATATTGTATCTGCTGAGAAAAAATAATACAGAATAGCACACGGGACCGCAAAGGCGCTCGAGACTTTCAATTTATTAGTTACCTTTTAATAAATGATATTATAATGACGTTACGGTAAAGGTCGTTTCATTTATTGCAACGATTCTGATATAGTACCAGTCTTTACGCTTGAAAAGGGAAAAAAAAAACTCGTGTGTATGTCTTATTTACGCTGTGTGTGAGGGGGGTGGGGGGTCGTTGACGGGATTACAGCTAATTCACAAAGTAGTGTGTATGTGTGGGAGGGGGATTTAAAGGATGTTTCAAAAGAATAGTGTGTTTGCGAGTAGGGATGATTGTGTAGAGTTTTTTTTTTTAGGAAGAGGGTGTCCTGAGTTTATAAGGTAGAGTTCCAGTTTGATGGATTGTCGAGGGGGATTGGGGTCATTGTAATGTTTTCTCGAAGCCAAACAGTTTTAGATATTGAAACTTAAAGTTGGGAATCCTGTATTGAACATATCTGAACTAGAAGAAAGGGCTGTGTAAATGTGGGTGGACGATGCAAATGAAATGAACATGTACGGAAGGTGCAGGACAAAATTGTCTGAGGAATTTTGAGGTGTAACGAAATATTCCTTACAATATAAGTATACATTTAAATGTACATATATATGTTTCTCATTAGTATGAAAGCGACTGATCTTTCATTGCGCGGATAAATTCACATTTAGTAACATTTAATGTATCAAATAGATTGTCTTCTTTTTTATATTAAGCCTCTAATTAAAACAAATTTTACAGACACACAAATAATAAAATAATTTTAAAAATTTAGTTCTGGAAATAATCTAACAGGCAGAGTTAGGATATAGATTGATGAATTAACCAGAAAGACTATTAACACTCAAAGCTTTACTAAATATGTAACACAAGATATAAACCAAAGATACGCGTAGGACGCAATACTCTTCTGTATAGTAGATGCACCTATACTTTTCAAAGGAAAAGATAGAAAGATTTTTGAAATATTCTATGTGTACAAACAAAAAGATGGCGTGGGAGTGGGAGTAAGGGCCATGCAATGGATTAAAGACAATGAGTAAATCCAGATTATATAGCATTATATGGCCATGGTCGGTGCGAGGGAAGTATGTTTGGAAAAAATTTGATGAGTGCTGGTGAAAGCTGCATTGTAAAAAATTATGCCCATCCATTGAGATTGGTCTCATTGTTGGAGAACCAAAAAAAAATGTTTTCTCAGGGTTCATTATACCTTGTAGATCACACAAAACAAAGACATGATTTTGCCAAATAAATCAAACTACATTTGAACTTGATTTAAATTAAATTCTGGTCATTTGATTTCAACCGTCGACCATATTTCATCTATAAAATTTATCTGCATGGCAAAAATGTCTTAGATATAAATAACTATTTTTTAAAACTCAAAAATTTTAATTCTTGAAGTTCTCCTTTGAATGACTGTATCTCATGGCAATACACGACGATTAAGTTTCTAAAAAGTGGGTTACTTGAATGCATATAAAGTTTAAAAGTGTCAAGTACTTGTATATCCTGGTAAGTCAAGTATTTCCGCGGACAATTATTTACTGTTTTTTTTTCTTCTCATTGAAACAGTGAAATGGAAATAAACGCTTAAAGGCCAGGAGTACATAAAATTGTTATATCTTTCAGCTAATAATGTCAATGTAGCAGGTGTTGTAAAAAAATAAAATAATAATAATATTGGAGCGCCTATCACTAAATGAGTCCATTTTTCACGTTGGCGCCCTCCACAATTAACGTCACGCGATCTTGGCCGATTTTTTAACCCCTCCTCCTTTTTTTTTCCCCGTAACACGTTGTTACAAAAAGTTAGACTCCGCGCTATATTACATCACAAAGCTTTGCCACCCCCTCCCCCGCGATTAATTTTTTCTTCCTTTTTCAAATGTAGCATGTTTCAAATCACGTTTGTGTCACTTAAGTATTTATTTAGTGTAAACTTGTATTCTAACATAATAACACGCGTGAAGCCGTGTAAAACATCCATAAATAAATTGTAGGCAAACAAATATTTACATGGAATTTTTATTTAAAGTTGCGTGTTTTGTCGAGACGTCACAATTCTGAAACTCCCTCTTCCCCTTCGTCATACGATTGACCCCCCACCCCAACTCTTTTTGCTTTAGGTGCGTGACGTCATTTATGGACGGAATCTTGTGTATTGACTGTATGTATGCCAGGGGCTGATTAAGACTACACGGGGACCCTGGCTGCAATCAAACGGGGGCCCTATCCAGCCACAGCAAATATAAGAATGTAAATATATAGTCCATTGGTTCCTTGATCATGCTATGTCTGTACTATGGGAACGGCTTTCCCAACAAAAATATAAACATTTTTTAAAAAAAAATAATTAAAAACACAAAGAAATAAGTGTTAGAAGTGTTTGCCGATATATTAAAATTGAGTGTATGAAGAAAAAATATTTGTTCCACCTTTGGGAATCGAAACCATCAGAGCTTGCACCACAAGCCTAAACTCTACCTCGTGGCCAGCAGAGCTTATGAACCAAGTACATCCCAACAGCCACGAATCGGCTTCCACCGTTACACCGTCCACCGAAGCTTGGACCAATGAGTATCACACATCCTTTTTCCCCGAAACAGTTAAGCGTTAAAACGATTTTATTTAGGTATTAAATATGGCCAAATATAAAAGCTTCAAAGTTCTGGCCAAACAGTTGGTTGCAATCAAGAAACTTAATTAACGTCCCATGTAAGATTAATTACACCAATTTTTATGAGAATATATTATTATTAATACTTTTATATAAATATATATATCTTTGTTGTTAATGTGTTCCTTTTAGTTTGATAAAATAGTGATTAAAATTAATTAAATACACAAATTACATATAATTTTTCATCCTTTTTTAAATTCAAACAGAACTCTTAAATTTGTTTTAATATATTGATAATTCTGAGTCAAGGTTCATGAAATTCTTTAACTCTTTGAATTTAACATGCAAAATTTTCAAATATCTATCCATTTTTTTATCATTAAAAACATTATGTATTTTTTAGAAATAAATATGCTAAATGATAAATGGACATACATATCATTTTTTTAAATTAACTTATTCACATAAATTTTTACATTAGGTAAATTATTTAGATTATGATGACGAATACGAATTCTCGACAATAAAGAGTGTAGTTGAATGTGACCAGTTTTGTTTATTTCTAAAAATACATAGGAAAGTACAGAAGCTAACATATTACAAATATTTATTAAATTTAAATATGATAATTGTTCTATAAAAGCTGCGATATTTTTGTAATAAAATATATATTAACTATTTCCATTTATTAAAAAAAAAACTGTTTTCACAGCATTGGTTTTCAAAGATACATTTTTTAATTTAATTTCTTTTTTCGACGTCTAGAAAGGAACAGAAAAGTTTATTCAAATAAAGAACGATAGAATTGAGTCCGGATCTAATTGCAAGTGATAGTGTTGAGCTGAGACTTCAAAGTAGGTTAAAATAGTTTAATGTGTTGTCTTTCCATAGTGTTTCCTTTCAGACCTGGAAAAATATGTACGAAAACGTATAATGTACCAAAAACATTTTTTCCACTGCTGTTACAAACATTTTTAACGAACCTTTCACACTCATTAGGAATATAAAATGAATTTTTGATGTGATTTATGAAATTATTTCAAATGAAACAATCAGTTTTGTATTAATGTACGATTAACTGTGGATTTTTATGTCAAATATAATCTATTGTAAAAGTTTAACCTAAGATTTAAATTTCAAGATTTAAAAATAACTACTCTTCAAAATTTTCCCCTCTTTTAAATTAACATAATTTTCAATAACAAAAATAGCTGCAAAAATCAAAGGTCAGAATTGAATAACAGAATATATATATTTCTTTCATTGACCGTAATTCATGCTCAAATATTCTCAAAATCCCGCGATTCAATTATTTTAAAAGATAGTTTTTTTTTTTTTTTAAATTTATACAGAGCCCTTTTCAGACCGTCTTTGCGCGCAGCCTTTTCCTATGCTTCTAAGTTCATAATAATTGTTGTGTGTTAACGTAATATAATTTATAGTTTAATTTTTAAAATAACGTATTGTAGACGCATGACAGGTAGAGCTACTTCATCGGGAACAATTCAATTCAAAGAACTCACCCTGGACTGATTATCTTCAGTAAGGTAAGCCAACTCTGCCAAGTTTTCGGTTCTTGGGTGTGTCCTTGTATGTTCTTACACTCTTGCTTTCATAGCTTATATAAGATATGGCACTGTCGATTATAATCAAACATCATGTTAAGTGATATACAGTGGTTAAAACATACACAACAACGGAATTTTATCGTTGCCTCTTCAGCTAAATTAAAAGAGGAATGCAAAGGCTATCTGTTTCCAGAATATGAATGCCTAAAAAACATCATATGTTAAGGTACACATTTATTTTTATGAAATATCTTTTTGAATGTATAGTTATGCTTAAACAGGTTTAAGGGCCGAGTATTTTTTATTAACAATACGGTTTTGCCAAATTAGCTGATTTAAATTTATTTATCAATATCGAGGAAACTATAACATATTTGTCTTAAATGGTATACGCAGAGCAGTGACTTGTGTTTTATTCAATGCTTAAAACTGATTTATTCTTCTCCCGCATCTCAACTTTACAAGTTCCGGTGGTCGGACACTTCGATTCCGGACTTTTCAACCCCAATTGGCTCTACCACGGACAGCTCGACAACGGGCGATTCGACTCCGGACAGTTAGACCCCAGGACGTTTCGACCCCTGACGTTTCGTTCCTTTCGTTTCTACACCATGAAATGGTTTTATTTATTCATTGTTATTCTATCCCTATTATTATTTTATATTAAATTTCGATATATTTTGAATTGAAAAGTAAAAACAGAATCTCCACTCCTATCCCAAACACACTTAAAAAGGACCTAATTTTAATATGGTTGTTAAAAAAATATATGTTTAAGACGTTCAAAGATTCTCCGTGTAATAGCAAAAATTAATGAAAGTCTGTTTGTAGAATTTTTTATTTATTTATTTATTTTTTTGGTGTCGACATGCTGAACAACGCACCGCGCAGGCGTTGAAACCATTACAAACGCGAACCCTTCCCTGATTTTAATAAGACGTACAAAGTTGTCAGTATTTTAAAGTTTAAAATTTTCAATAGTTAATGCCGCAGCCATATAGCAGACAATAATAACATTTAAGCTCCTGGGCCCGTATAACCTGTCTAAACGTAAATTCAGTACCAGATGAAGCTGGAAGTACGATGCATGGAAAACTCGCCCATGGTGCCAACATGACAGAGGCTCTAAACAGTTTTGGTCTATGGTCTAAGATGTCAGAGGCCAACCAGACAACACCTGGGAGACCTAATTTTAGCTGCGATATTAAATTTTTAATACTTAACGGTCATTTTGAAACACTAAATTTCCGTAAAACAAACGTCACTTAAATAAATTTTTTAGGTTAAGGGCACAATGTGCAATTCAGGCATTCTATAGAATGCCTAGGCAATATACAGAATGCCTGATGGTTTCAAGCAACGTATGAAATGATTGCTATTTCATACATTGCCTAGGAATTATATAGAAGGCCGAGTTGTCGTCCGGCAAAGTATGTAATTGGCCAATTCCCTTTTTTTCAGCCACTCATGTAGGCGGTGGCGCTTTGGTCGTTAATTGATGATGGCGATCGAAGCTTGTGTGGATTGAAAATTATCGTAAGACAGCGTTTAGCCGGTACGAGGTTCCACTACCAAATTAAATACAATAATGCCAAAATTTTTCTCATAACGTCACTTTGTATCATCCAGCTGAGATTTCACAGACGTTCTCCCAAAACGTTTTCATGGGATAACTGTGCGACCATGTCGGAAGAGAAAGTAGTCAAGGTAAGGAATCACGCAATGTTGACTTGCAACGACGGTTCTACGTTGAATTATCTAAAGAAAGAACCAATGCTACTAAACCGAAACTGTTACCAAATTGGTGGACGATATGAAAATGGCTAAGACCATCATTAAGCAAGATCCATGGGACTAATGGCTGGTGAAACACTATGATGTCATGATGCTGGAAAATAAGAGTAAAATTTTATCTACACTGTTAAATGAGTGAGTGCCATTCAGTCTTAACAACGTGGACTCAGAGATATTTGACGTATTTCATAAAGCCCATATGGCCATTGATTAAGACGGACGGAAAAAAATGTTGAAATAACTTTCACCCAAAGACAAGAACGCTACCCGTCATGACATTGAACTGTGAATTAACCTTAGTGAACCTAGCCTGAAAAAAATGCATCAAAAATGCATAACGGTGTTTCAAGATCATCCCACCAAGTTCGAAGTTCTCAGAGCCCTGAAGACAAAGAGGGCACACGAAGTAGCATAACAGCTCGCACACATTAATTACGTTGCTTGGTGCTCCAATGATTCTACAGTCCAATAACGGCAGGAAATTAGCAAATAATGTGGTAAGCAACCTAAAGGAGTACTGGACAACCTTGAAGATCATTCATGGTTAGCTGCGCCACATACAAAGCCAGGGGAGCGTCGAAAGCGCTAACCAGGACATCGAAAATATGTTGTGTGCTTGGATGCAAAATGAAATAACTGGCCACTGGATTGAGGGGTTACGGTTTCGTCCTACTGAATAAGAACAGAGCTTTTCATCTGGTATTAAAAGATCACCATACGAAGCTCGCTTTGGCTGCAAAGCTTTAAGTTGGCATCACAACGTCGTCCCTACTTGACGACGATTTACAATATGTGGAATCAGAAAAAGACCTCGAAAAAATAATACATCATGTGCTTTATTTTCTATTACTTCCACTTTAAAATATGTAAATATCAATAAAGTCTTTTGGTTGTGGTCTTTTTATACTTTGCCTAAAGGACATCCGGCATTCAATAGAATGTCTGATTTCACACGAGCTATAACATCAACCCCTAAAGTTGAAATAAGAAAACTGGTGTAAGCTTGAACAAATATGCTGCTTTAAAATTAGAAGTTTTTTTTTCTTAAATTGTAACTTATTTTTTTTTTAAATTAATTGTTTATTGAAAATGAATCATTAAGAGTCTGCAACTTAACATATATATATCAATATATATAACGAGCAAAATACCCTTGCTACGCTACGGGGTAGGCACAATAATAATAACTTTATTTGGTTTTGGGTCTCAAATTCTCCTTAAAATTGAATGTAAACGCATCTGGAAATTAGGGTAGTGATAAATCAAACCCCTTCTTAATAAAAAAAACCAATGATATGTGTGTCGAGAAAAATAATTTTTTTATCAATTTAAATATTACCCATCAATTTTGGTATTTTTGCTTTAATATAGCATCATCATTATCATCCGTGTCTCTACAGCCCATGTAGGGCCCTGGCCTGCTCAACCACATCCTTCCATTCAGTTCGATTGATGCCTTTCTTTCACCATCCTCGAACCCCTTTAATAACGCATGCTATATACTCTACCAGAATAACAAATGTTAACAGTTACGAAAATGTAACGGGCAAGGCTCTCTTTCTTTTCATGTGAATCAAAACATGAAAACAATATCTTTCCACATGATTCCTTTGGTTCTTAGAAATAGCTCGCTAAACACCCATTTCATTTATAGTCTAAGCATAAAATTATTTCAAAGCGAATAGGATATTTTTAGCCAGATAATATTTGTGGAAATTGTGGCTTGGGTAGAGTGGAAAATATAATTTATTTGTTTTAAAGGCACATGTTCCTTTAACGTGAATAAAAACATAAGAACAATGCTGCTTTTTTAAGAAAATGGTGAGAAATTGATCTCCTTATAAATTTTATGTCAATCATTATATATTCCCGCACATTTTTTCTAATAGTCACAATTCACTTTATATCAATCTTTATTCCTGTTGTATACTATTCATCTAATAAGCTCTAAACAGCTTTGAACAAAATGAGTTGTTGTCAGTGTATTTTTTGACATATCACGCACTTTCTCATGCTAGATCCTATTTATAAGTCGTAATACCCGTGATATTTCTTTACACTTGATATATTTACGTCTTCAAGATCAGTTTTTTACCGAACTGTATGTCATTCAAACGCATTGTTCGAGAAATGTACCCAATTTTTTTTAAAATGGATGTTTTATCATTCGTTAGGTCTTAGAGTAAAATACATGTTTTAAGATTACTTTTTTTCATGGGAAAAGCTCTCCAAAACATTATTTCTATTACTAGGCTAAGCATGGGTTAGTCAAATGAATAGGATTTTTTATGCACCAGATATTAATTATGTGAATATTGATCTTAAATTAAAGTATGTATGAGTTAGTTTGTTTTAAAGAAAAACCTTAATCGCAAGGTTTGAGCTGAAAATGTACCCTGCTGGTTTACTTTAGTTGTGCTAAAAAGATTTTTTTTTTATTTGGTGGTTGGACACTTCGACCACGGACGGTTCGACCCCGGTTGATTCGACCCCGGACAGTTCCACCACGGGACTTTTCGACCCTAGGGCGTTTCGACTCTTTCGTGTCTTAAAATTTTACACTGCTGGTTTTCTTAATCTTTGCAAAAAGGATATAATCAGTGGCTAAGAAATAGTGCCACTCAGGGCTCGGCAATATTATAAACTCATGACTCAAGAAATGAAAAGCACCCTTAAAATAGTTTACACAGTTGTCCCTCTTTATATTATCGTTATTTCACAACTAATACAAACACACAGTCACACGCACACACAGACGCACATACACATAAACACACTCGCACACATGCTTATTCACACACTCGGATTATAATCAAGATAAAAAGTAACATCAAATAAATTAATATAATAAAAGCTTCATGGCGCCACTTAATTTTTTTTTACGGCGCGCAAAACCACACCCTCTGTTAATCTCAAACCCAAAATCATTATGATTTTACGTCTATATTTTCAATTTTAAAAAAAGTAATCTAGAGTTGCGTGGTATAGGGGCTTCACACTGACGGACGGAAATGCGCCTTAGCGCATTATATATTAGACGAGCAAAATACCCGTGCTACGCTACGGGGTAGGCACAATAAGAATAACTTTGTTTGGTTTTGGGACTCAAATTCTCCTTAAAAATGAATGTAAACGCATCTGGAAATTAGGGTAGTGATAAATCAAACCCCTTCTTAATAAAAACAACGATATGTGTGTCGAGAAAAAATAAAAATATTATTAATTTAAATATTAGCCATCAATGTT
>MUZC01004815.1:236325-254333 GCA_002072015.1 Radix auricularia | reverse complement strand
AATGGATTTTTCATCATTCGTTAGGTCTTAGAGTAAAATACATGATTACTTTTTTCATTGGAAAAGCTCTCCAAAACATTATTTTTATTTCTAGGCTAAGCATGCCTTAGTCAAATGAATAGGATTTTTTTGCGCCAGATACTTTACTTTAGTTATGCAAATAGTATTTTCTATTTGGTTGTTTGACACTTAGACCCCGGACGATTCGACCCCGGATGGTTCGACCCTGGCATTTTGACCACAGGACGTTACGTCCCCGGTCGGTTCGACCACGGAAGGTTTGACCCCGGGGTGGTTCGATCCCGGACGATTCGGCATAGGGACGTTTCGACCCAAAACGTTTCAACCCCTTTCTATATACACCGTAGAAAATTATTATTATTTTTGTTTGTATCTATAATTTTAAAAATACTGGTTGTCATGTTAGAGGCGCAACATTAGCAGAAATAGAAATAACCAAATCACACACACATACGCACATAGCCCTTCCCCCACACACACACAAACTTGCACCAATAGAAAACTCTACAGTTTTAACCATAACACGTACCATAATATTGCATTATTCTAGCAATAAGTCTTTTTTATGTGAGCTTTTTCATTCATCTACCAATTAATCCACAACATCCATTCCTTTACAGTTTATGCATGACCTATATTTAGGACAACTTATATTTATTTTTATTGAGCTGTATAAAACTTATGTGATTGGGATGCGTAGGGTTGGGAGATTTTTTAATATGGTCTATTTGTTTAAAAAAACACGTTGAATCGCAAGGTTAGGGTTTAAAATTTTACACTGCTGGTTTTCTTAATCTTTGCAAAAAGGATATTATCAGTGGCTAAGAAATAGTATCACTCACGGCTCGGAAATATTATAAACTCGTGACCCAAGCAATGAAAAGCACCCTTCAAATAGCTCACAAAGTTGCCCCTCTTTATAAAAATTACAATTCTGCTTACTTAACTTCCAACGGTGTATAGATATAAATGATTATACACGTACCATTTTTTAAATCAAAATCCCTGAGCGTTTACTTTCAATACAAATTTCCTTAATGTCAGTTTATAATGAAATCGATATAAAACACTCACGTGTATTAAGTAAGCACCTAAGAGAAATACATCTTACTGCTAACAAACATTTGCAAATGATTTTTTATGATAAATCACTCGTTGAATGCTTCAAAAGCGGTTCCGTGTTAATTTTTCTCTAAGAAATTTTTATTCTCTGTAATTTTGACTTATTATAAGCCCGTATAAAATTTGCCACAATCCGATTATATACATAGATGTATAAAAGCTTCTATTAAAATGTAAAATTGATATTTCGTCTACAATTAAATAATATCTTCACATTTATCTCTTTAGCTTTTTAACAATGACTAAGGGAAATTGGTTCGAACCATCTTCGTGTGATTTTATTATAATAAAATACAAATAAAATTTTTAGAAAGGTTCCACTTTACAAATAAATATGCACCAGTCTTACCCAATCACATATTAGACTATAACCATAACTAATGCAATTTCAACAGCGACTATAAGTTCTTTTCACAGTTTTTTTTCCATTGTAGCATTTCATGCAAATAATCATCCAACTAATGTGCAAGGGCTCATTTCTTCTAAAATCAAACATAAAGTAAAAACCATCTCTCAAAAAATCATTGGAGATTGATCTTCTCATTAACAGTTTTTTAAGTCACATTCAATGACTTCCCGTTATCTTTTATTCAAGTACCCATGCAGATATCATCGGCGGAAAGTTGTGTTCATAAAATTAACGGAATTTTTCATAATCCAGTGCATAATTTAAACTATACATAAAAGATTACGTGGTAGCGTCTTTTCAATATTTAATTTCACTTTTAGTAATTTTTGAAATAAATCGTTATTTCACAACTAATACAAACACACAGTCACACGCACACACAGACGCACATACACACATAAACATAAACACACTCGCACACATGCATATTCACACACTCGGATTATAATCAAAATAAAAAGTAACATCAAATAAATTAATAGAATAAAAGCTTCATGACGCCACTTAATGTTTTTTTATTTTACGGCGCGCAAAAGCACACCCTCTGTTAATCTCAAACCCAAAATCATTATGATTTTTACGTCTATATTTTCAATTTTAAAAAAGTAATCAAGAGTTGCGTGGTATAGGGGCTTCTGACTGACGGACGCGCTTAGGCGCATTATTATATAGATTCTCAATCAATGTTTTGTCACACCTCGTCTGTCTGTCCTCTCCGTCACGCTACTATTTTTAGATAGCTGCGCACCAAAAATACTTAATAAATATATATAATTTGCAATTTATATCCCGATGACGCTACTAAATTTAGAAACCAGCCAGCGCACCAAAAATGATTAAAATTGATACTGGAAATAAATGAATGAAAGAAAAAATTAAAAAATAAATTAGATTTATGACGTCATTAAATTAAAATTTCATAAAATGCCCATGGGTTAGGTTTTTAATAAAAATAATATAGCAGTAAGTGGCTGCTTGAGAGTTGTCAACATGAAGGATAGTATTATGGGGTGTTGTTGATTTGTTGTTCAATAAAATACTGTTATAAACGACTGATGTGGTTCTATACTTTAATTTGTTACAAGTTTATCCACCACACGAGAGAGAGAGATCCGGTCAAATAATCCGGAAAAGAGAAGAAGAATGTTAGAGCAGCAGACAGAAAGAGAATTAAAGATGGCTTACGTTTTATATAAAAAGGAGGCAGTATTTTTAAGAGATATATTTGTCATTTTTTGTCGAGATCATTAATAATCGAATGGGGAATAAAAACTAATAGGTTTACGAAAAAAAAAAAGCATTTAGTGCCCCTGGCCGCGAAGGAATGATCATTAAGAGTTCAGTGCCCTTTGGTATTTTATTATTGGCTGTATACTATCTTTGATTAAGATCCATCAAGATACACAGTAGCTAACTCTTAAACTAATTTTATAGGTCATGTAAGCAAAAAATTGACATTTCGGGCACCCGCGCTTAAATATCGAAAATTCTGCTGCCAGTATTTATGGAGGGAGCATACTAAACTATCGGATGCATGGTTTAAAAAGGACATGCACATACACATACACACTCGCACACACATACATAAATAAATTTTTCATATTCTTTTAACTGTTGATACTTTAATATTTTCATTTATCCTGTACTAAGTTTTACTTCAAAAGTTTCATTCCAAATAAATAGTTCTTTGTTTTTCAAATGTGTAAATAGTTCCCTTTTTACTTTAGGACTACAACTTTTTTTTAATGTGGAGGTAACAAGTTAGTTATTAATGGGCGCATAAACTGACAAGTCATTATATATCTTGAAAAGGTTCTGACTTTACAATAAAAACTCTGATCTGAATTACCAAAATGTCTATATTAAATTTTAATTATGATTTACTTTGATTATTGTATGGACAAATGGGCGAATAAACTGACAAGTCATAATCATCAATGAAGCTTAAACGGCTTCAAATCACAGATGTGCTTGATGTGGATCACGCTACAGTGACATAATCTTTTTTAACGTAATGTGCTTCATTATTAATTGGCGATCACTATTCAATACAAGTTAATGTCCGGCTGACTCCTCAGCAATATTTGTGAATACTTCGAACTTAAAAATTATTTGCTGTAGTATCACTTTATGCTGTGAGTAATTCACTATGCATACTATTATCATGAGTTTGTTATTATTATTCATGTTTTAGAAATCGCAAGAAAAGATCACGTGCCAATCGCCGATTGCAAAAATCAAATCAGCAGGCGGAAACTCGGCGAGCACAAGAAGCAGAACTTAAACAATAATCCCGTGCAATTCGACGATTGCTAGAATCAAATTTTAATAGCCTACATAACTGGAAAGGATGATAAGCTGAAAATAATGAAAACGCTAATTTAAATTGTTAAAACGTGTACATTGAATTGTATATTCGATTAACTGTTGATACTTTAATCTTTTCTTTTGTCTTGTGATAATTTTTTTTTCAAAGGATTCATGCCAAATAAACACTTCTTTGTTATTCATATTTATAAATAGTTACATTTTTTTGTTTTCAGTGCCCTATAGCATTTTAATATGGGCTATCAGGTTTGTGTATACAAATTTTCGTTAAGATCCCTTCATATACACAGTAACTAACGCATTAAATTATTTTTATATTGCTTATATTAGCAAAAAAATGTTCATTATGGCCCCATTCAGTGGCGTAGCTAGAGCTTTTACCGCCCGAGGCGGTCTCCAATTTGCCGCCCTTTTATAAATGACGTCACACATGTGGGGTGGGGGGAGAGGGTGTCACACATTCGAAGTCACATAAAACGCGCAAATTTAAATAAAAGTTCCACTTAAATATATGATTACTGAAACTTAATTTAAAGGTTTACATTGTTTTACACGTGTTATGATATTAGAGTATTAGAGTGCAGCCTTTCACTAAAAAATATTTAACTGACAAAATATAAATTGGAACATGCTGATTTTCAAATAGAAAATACGNGGGGGGGTTTGAGGGGGGGGGAGCTTTTTGAGGTCACCTTGAATAAAGGGTCTAAAATTTTGTGACGACGTGTGTCCAGGGGGGGGGGGCAGGGGGTAAATTATCAGCAAAAATTGCGTGACGTCATTTGAGGACGGCCACTGAAGTCAATCGTATGATGGTTTTTATAAATTAATAAACATTAATAAATAATTGTCATTGAAAGGAAGTACATTGTAAAAGTATAGGGTGTGAAACATGCTAACCATTCCATGCCCTATTTCTGTAAGCATTAATAAAATAGGCCTAAATAAGATGATATACCTAAAAGTACACATTTTTAAAAATACGAGATGCTTTTGTTAAAGGCCACGAGAAATGTATTGAGGTCACAGGCCCCCTACCCCCAAATGAGACAAAAAAAATATCCCAAATTTATACCCATAATTATTAACAATTAATATGCTTTTATTTTGTATTTATAAATATATGATTTCTTTTATAAACAAAGAAATTGTATACATTTGTGTGTAAACATATTTATACATTTGATTTACTTACCTAAATTTCATAATAGAGAAATCGTTTATTATGTTATTAAAATTTAAATTATTTGTAATAGCTTGTTTTATCTTTAGACAATATTGCAAGATTGTGTAGTCTTAAATAACTCAATGTGGAACGGAGATAATGTTTTTTATCAACTTCAGTTTGGAGAAGCTAATTTCACAACTTAATACACTGATAATAATTGTTCAAAACATTCTTAGCAAAATTATAATGTTGGGTAAAGAATTTTCTAATCTATACTAATTAATATATTTTAATAGATCAATGGGGGCATCCCCCCCTGTTTTTCTAACCTAATAACTCTTCTTGTAGTGTAAAGGTACAGCTATGGCTGGTCTTAAGCCACTGCCACTTATGCGACCGCAGTGGGTCCACACTTTCATCGGCCCAACCTATCTTAATTTTAACTTATTACCCTTATAATACCTTATCCCTACCCAATATGGACCCCACGCATCCATTTTCGCATACTAACCTGCATAAGGCCCCGCAATTGCAAAGACTGGCCCTGTGTACAGCAATGAAAAACCTGGACCCCTTTTCGTTCAATTTGAACTGTTCTTTGTCAATGGTAATAAAGAAATCTATTTGATGGTAATTTTTTTTCAATTATCTTATCTTATATGTTACAGACGCTCCTTCTGTACAGAAGATTATTGCGTCCTACGTATTTCTATGGTTTGTTTTTAGTCCTGTATTCTTACTAGAGTTTTAAAGATGACAAAGTGTTGGCTTTCCTTGTTTCTTCAGGCAACCCATTCCACGTCCGAATAACGGACGGAAAAAAAGAAAACTTGTATGTGTTTGTTCTTGCATATGGAATAAGAAAGGTGTTTTTATCTTTATGTCTATTTGAGGGTTGTATTAAGTTATCTTTGTGTTGTATTTCTAAATTAGAATTAATTGGCTTATGTATAATTACTAATTTACTCTTGGCACTTCTATCCTCTAGTGTTTTAAGGTTAAATGATTTAACTAATGGTGTTACTCTTGTCAGTTTTGAATATTCTCCAGTAATGAATCTGGCAGCTCTTTTTTGGATTTGTTCTAACTTATCAATATTTTCTTTGGTGGATGGGTCCCATACAGAAGATGCATATTCTAGTATAGGTCTCACCAGGGTGAGGTAGCATTTTAGTTTTATATCTTTGTTACATTTGTAAAAGTTTCTTTTTATAAAGACTAAGTAGATTACATGGTATTAGACACGAATATTTTCTTGCAAGGACATGCAACTCTTCATCACGTTCTTTTATTTTCTTTATTATAATTACATCTATGGATAAAAACATTTCTCGTTGTACGACTTGCTCTAAAGATAGAACCCAGTCAACTGAATTTTCTCCACACTTTCTTATTCTCCTTCCAACATGGCGTTCAGTTGATATCTCCAACTCTCTATAATCTATAACAGCGTTTTGTAATAGCTTCGTCCTATATTCTGTGTCCTTGTTTGTTTTTGTTTTTCTTTTCTTTTCATTTTTTATCAGATAGGCTTATATGTTTTAAGATATATGGAAATGTAAGTAATTATTTATGTTATTTTACTTTGTACTGATGAAGGCATGA
Source organism: Radix auricularia (assembly GCA_002072015.1). NCBI lineage: Eukaryota > Metazoa > Mollusca > Gastropoda > Lymnaeidae > Radix > Radix auricularia. The sequence goes on along the minus strand of MUZC01004815.1, from coordinate 247,680 downwards.
GCCGAAACGTTGACCATTATTTGTTTTAGTTGATAATAAAGCTTAAATTTATTGTTTTCTTACACAAACAGTTTGTGTAATTTGTTTTTTTTATTATTAAAAAGCTTGATGCAGTCCCATTATTTATGATATATTATTCTGTATTAGCCCATAATTTTGTTCCATGGAATGGGTTGGCATTATTTGTTTTAAAGAAAGGAAATATATTGCATTGAACTGAGTAAAGTTCCAGCATCTGCTCTCGTTTTACTAGTTACTTCTTCAGGTGTCAATTTTTTCCAAGACGTATGAAATTTTTTAATATGTCGTTTTCGAAATTATTTATGATATAACGATGTTTATTAACGGATAAATTTGAATATTTTCATGCTCTTGCGCTAAATGTTTACAAAATTTTCCATTAAATAGAAAAATTCAAATTATTTACGCATGGCTTTAATTGGATAGACGTAGCATTTTAAAAAAATTATGTGTACTACTTTAATGCAATAAAAACAAAATACATTAAATTTTTTAGTAAGTTACCTAAAAATTATTTTCTAAAACTGAAACAGTAATTTAAATTACTACTTGGAAGTTAAACACAGTATTTGAACCGCCATGTCATGAAGGTATTTGTTAGCGCATCATTCTGCAAATTTCGAAATTTCCACACAAAAACTTTCGTGGTGATATTAATAGTACATATTATTAGGCCCAGCGGTGATGTGTTGTTTTTTGTGCAATTTTCTTATAATAGTGCCATTTGTGACGCATACCGCTTAATTTTCAAAACAAATCGATCCCATTTTTAGCCATTTTTAATTTTTGAACGGGTTTGCGTTAGTTATAACTACCACTATGTAATTAAACAGATGTTGCGTGAATCCGCTAATTAAGATTCGAAATTATGAGTTTTTTTGTTTCATCTTGGTTTCCCCCTTCAAAAAAGGGCGGTTCTCGGAAATGGCTCTATTTATCAAATTAATGCCCACAAATGCCGCCCTTTAGATGAGTGCCACCCGGGGCGGACCACCCCCACCGACCCCCTAGCTATGCCACTGGCCCCATTCATTGAAAAATGTAAAGTTTGAATCTCTTTTCATTTTTAATCTGCACAATATAGGATATAGACTATATTTGTCATTTTTTCTTAAGATCATTAATAATCGAATGGGGAATAAAAACTTATAGGTTGAAAAAAAAGCAGTTAGTGCCCCAGTTCAGAGCCCTATAGTATTTTATTATTGGCTGTATAAATTTTGTATATTATCTTTGATTAAGATCCATCAATTTACACAGTAGCTAACTCTTAAACTATTTTTAAAGCTCATGTAAGCAAAAATTGACACTATGGGCAATCGTCATCGGATAAAGGGTTTAGTGAGCTGTAAAGGACAAACATACTTACATACATTAATTTTTATATTAAATGTATTGACTTTCTTTTTCTGATGATCATTGTTCAAAATAAAGAGATTGAATCTGAAATATATTCATTTTTAAAACTTCCGTCATTTATGACGGGTAATACCCTAGTATATATATATAACCAGAACAAGCACAAGACGAGTGCAAATAAGCTTGACGAATGACCCTCACCAGGGTCGGTCAATCACAATGTATGGATGGCAAGCTAGGGTGGTGCGGGGTGGGTGGGACAAGTAACTTACCGCAGTGCACATGTTTCGAGACCAGCAATGCGTCGACAGCTCCCCCCTTCGAGGTTCATTCGCATTGTTCTAATTTCTTCGTGATGTAGGTTGTGTCCGTTCTCCCCAACCCCAACTTTCTTTGCTTTATCTGTAAACAAGTCTACGACGTAATTAATATATCACCTATAACAATGGNTATATATATATATATATATACCTACGTACATACATATATTCACACATATATAGAGGCAGACCTGAGAAACCCGAAGCTGCTGTGCTGACGAGAGACTTTTCTAACACGCTTTCCCACACGCCCCAGACGTCGGTTTGCTGCGTTGTCAGCGTAACACTTTCCCATCGTCAGATTGTGACAAGTAGCTTTCAGGAAAAATACTGCGTAGAAAGGACAATCTTTTATTGTAGGTTTCCTTTAATATTTTTTTTCTTTTGCTAGACTTAACACCAGGAGCGTCCAAACTTTTTGCAAAGAGGATTTTATTTCATTACGTAAAAAAATATGCGTGAGATGAATAAGGATAATAAACAATAATGTCAAATCTTTAGGCAGATTTTCAGGCTCTATTATTATTTGATTGTTTCGAGTTGTATTTGGTAAGAATGATATTGTGTGTGTGTGTGTGGGGGGGGGGGGGGATTTATGGATTTATTTGGCTATTTTTAAAAAGAATTTCTAAGTATCTTATTTCATACTTTATACTACACAACTTACAATAAATAACATGGGTTGAAATATAACTAGAACTGAAATGTTGTGTTAAAAGTTGAGATCAAAAAATATCATAACCTTTTAATTTCACCAACGACACATTCATTTCCTTTTTGAGTAATCAAAATTTAGACTGTCCAGAGGTTTTTCGAAAAAATCCGGGACATTTGTGTTCAATTCCGGGACAAATTAAAAATAAGTAATAAACCTAGAAAATTTCTTTAAATAGCTCACTTAAATCATAAAGCAATAAAAAAAAATAGCCATTCATTATTTTTTATTTTTTTAAAATTCTTTTAAAAATCTCTTTAAATTCAATATATTTTTAATAGGTAAGCCTTTCGAATACTACTGTAAATTTTTAATTATATTTTTCGCTTGAGTGGATTTTTTTCAAGAAATGTGTCAATCTTCTTGATGGCATCATAGAAAATGCTGCAATTCATGTTTGAATTGTATTGAATTGATAACACTTAGAAATAGAAAAATTTATAATTTTTCTTGCTTCCAAAAATTTGGATCGACGTGCTTGACAAAAGTTCCAAAAAAATATGAATGACATTTAAATTTTAACGATCACTTTTGACTTTAATACTTAATTTTCATACAAAAACGTTTTAATTTCTAAATTCCGGGACAAATTGCGTCCCTGACAGGATTCCGGGACACAGGTGAAATTTAGGGACTGTCCCGGCAAATTACCAGCAGATGGACAATCTATCAAAATTTTCAAATATTACGTCTTTTGATTTTACCCATCGGATGCCATTGAGATAGGTACACAAAACACCGCATATATTCATCGACTTTTTGGAATCAACATGTATTTTGGTAACATCGTCACCTATTCTTAAATCCATTACATTCACTTCCCCTTCTTGTATCTCAGTCTCGTGGTTGCCAACTCAATAAAATAACATTTACTGACAAACATAGGAACTCTCAACAAATTTTACGGACAAAAACAATTTTTCACGGCCACATTTAATATACAATGTTGACCTCAAAACGAACGAAGATGACGCATAATTCAAACATTGTGCCACTATAACAATTAAAAATACAAATTTGAATCAAGAAAATAGATATCACAAACATGATTTACTGATTTTTTTTAAACGGTGAGATTTCACATTTTGTATATTGTATTTTTTTTATATAATATAGATATAGATCTTTATATATATATTGCAGCGATTACTCGCCCACTTCTTGTGATCCTATCTAGCTGAAATTTTGCCAAATAAACTTTTGTCACCTAAAAAAGTATTATATTAAAATCTCAAACCGATCGAATGTAAGATAATCAAATTAATACATTTTTTAAAAATATTAACTCTATTTATCTCTATGCAGCATGTAAGTGGTTGTGCTAGACCGGCGGTTCTTAACCGGTGCTCCGCGAGGTAGTTGCAAGTGCTCCACGAAATTATGAAACGAAATAGTGAATCAAGTTCTGTGCTGTCTTGAGCTTACCGAACGTTCGACAGGACAAGATGTCTTTGATTCTATTTCTTCCTATTTCGAACAATTCAAAATATCATGGGAGTTGTGTGTACGAATTTGTACGGACAGTGCTCCATCAATGGTAGGCTCATTAAAATGGTTTGTAACTCTCGCCAAGAAAAGAAACGCCAATATTATATCTACTCACTGTTTTTTGCACAGAGAATCTCTGGTGTCCAAAACATTACCAGTAGCATTAAAATCTGTGCTAGACAAAGTTGTAAATATGGTAAACTTCATAAAATCGAGACCTTTGAAAATACGCGTCTTTAAAAATCTTTGCATCTTTATGGAAGCCAAGTACGAATCTTTGCTTTTGCATTCTGAAGTGAGATGGTTATCCAGAAGAAAAGTGTTACGTCGTTTCTTAGAAATTAAGGATGAATTGATTACCTTTTTCCAAAATGAAAATATGGATGATTTTGTGGAACATCTTCAAAATGACATTTGGTGTGCTAAATTGGCATATTTAGCTGATATTTTTTGATTATTTAAATTGCCGTACCAATTTGATGTATCAACCGTGGCAAAGGGATTACGTATCCAGTCATTTGTTTCCAGTGCTTTTTTTCTAGCAAAAAATGTTTGGGAACTCCTTTCACATCTTTTTTTTAACTTATGTCAGAAAATACTATAATCTATACTAATAAAAGGGAAAGCCCTCACTCACTCACTGACTGACTGACTCACTGATTCATCACTAATTCTCCAACTTCCCGTCTAGGTAGAATCATGAAACTTTGGGAAGTTGTTGGGTACCCTCTGACTACGAAAATTGGGGAAAAAGAATTTTGAAAATCTCACTCATGTGGGGCCGGGGGCCCAAAAACTTTTTTTTGCCTACATCACTAATTCTTCAATTTCTTGTATAGGTAGAAGCATGAAACTTTGGGAAGTTGTTAGAGACAATCTTACGACAAAAATGGCGAAAAAGAATTTTGAAATTCACAGTCATGGGGGTCGGGGCCCCAAAACTGTTTTTCTCCTTATATAAGCTATATGCTAATTTAAAATCAATAATTCATCTATTTCCCGTGTAGGTAGAAGCATGAAACGTAAGAAATGTTTTGAGTACATGCTTCCAACGATAATTGGCAAAAGAGAATATTACATTTCCCACTCATGGGGGCTAGGGCCCCGAAAACGATTTTTTCATTAAATTAGCTATATAAACATTGAAAATCACCAATTATCCTATTTTCCGAGTAGTTAGACTCATCAAATGTTGGGGAGTTTATATGTACACTTTCACGATGCTAGCAGGTGAAATAATTTTTTAAATTTCTCTTACAGGGGGATGGGGGCACAAATTTTAAAAAAAAATCATTTCATTCACCATGTAGGTGGAGAGCATGAACCTTTAGGAAGTTGTTGAGTTTAATCTCCCGATGATAATTGGCGAAGGAGAATTTTAAATGCCCACTAATAGAGGTAAAGGAGCCCCCCAAAAATGGGGCCCCATAAAAAAATGTCTCCCCTTATATGAGCTATTTACAAATTGCAAATCAATAATTCTCCTGTTTCCCGTATAGTTTGAAGCATGAAACTTTGTAAATTTTTTGAGTACATGCTTCCGATGATAACTGACAAAAGAGAATGTTAAATTTCCCACTAATGGGGGCCGGGGCCCCCAAAACATTTTTTTCTTTATATGAGCTATACAAAAATTGAAAATCACTAATTCTCCTATTTCCCATGTAGGTAGATGCATGAAACTTTTGAAATTTTTTGAGTACAAGCTCCCGACAATTGGCAAAAAGAATGTTAGAATTCCCTCTAATTGGGTACCGGGGGCCAAATTATATTTTTTCTTATATTAAAAAAAAACAACTTATCACTAATTCTCCAATTTTCCGTGTAGGTAGGAGCATGAAACTTTGGGTAATTATTAAGTACCCTCTCAGGACAAATTTTGGTGTAAAAAATTTTGAAATACACGCTCATGGGGGCAGGGACCCCCAAAACGTATTCTTTTCTTATATGAGATTTATAAAAATGGAAAATCACTGATTCTCTTATTTCTCGAGTAGGTAGACTCATAAAACATTAGGGAATTGATATTTACACTTTCACGATGGTAGAAGATGAAACCATATTTTAAAATATCTCTTACTGGGGGCCGGGGGGCCAAATGTAGTTTCTTTTCTAATATAAACTATATAAAAACTACACATAACTAATTCCCCCATTCTCCATTTAGGTAGAAGCATTAAAACTTTGGGAAGTTGTTGAGTACAATCTCCAGATGAAAGTTGGCGAAAGAGAATGATAAATTTCCACTCACAGGGGGCCGGGGGCCCAAATATAATTTTTTCTTATATTAAAAACCCACTCATCACAAATTCAACAATTCATCGTGTAGGTTAAAATATAAAACTTTAGCAAGTTGTTGGGTACCCTCAAAACGACGAAATTTGGCGTAAAATAATTTTTAAATGCACGCTCATGAGGGCCTGGGCCCCAAAAAAAACGTGTTTTTTTCCTTAAACGTGCTATAAAAATTTGAAAATCAATAATTCTCCCATTTTCCAAATAGGCAAAGGCATGAAACTTTGGGGGTTTGTTAACTACACTTCCACGATGGTAGCAGGTGAACAATTATTTAAAACATTCTTTACTGTGGTCTGGGAGGCCAAAATGTAGATTTTCCCTAATATTAACTATATAAAAATTTAAAATCCCTAATTCTGCCATTCCCTATGTAGGTGGAAGCATAAAACTTTAGGAAGTTGTTGGGTACCCTTTCCCGACAAAAAATTAGCGTAATATAATTTTAAAATTCACACTCATTGGGGCCGGGACCTCAAAAGCGTGTTTTTTTCCAAATATGTGCTATATACAAATTGAAAAGCACTATTTTTCCTATTTCCCAAATAGGTAACGCATAAAACGTTGGGGATTTTTTAAATACACTTCCACGATGGCAGCAGGTGAAATAATATTTAAATTATTCCTTGGTGGGCGCTGGGGGCCAAAATATTGTTTTTTATGCACTCACTCACTTATCACTAATACTCAATCTTCCCGCAGCAAGCGCGGGCAAATTGCTAGTAGTCTATAAAATAAATATACACGAATCTGGCCAAAAAAGGTATGGGAACTCAAGTCCCAGGAGTTCCCACTGAAAAAATCACTGTATGTTTCTACTTTTATTGATGGAAAATAAAATTCAATCTTTTCTTCTAATAAAGTTAAATGCTCTGTTACAGCTGAAATAATTTCGCCAGTAGTGTTATCCTTAAGAGAAGGAAAGATATCTACTTTCTTTTTCTCCAACAAACGATTTTTCCAAAAATTAACTTTTTTCCGAAAGGCTGTCAATTTGTCGGTCGATGTTAAAAAATTTCTTTTCTTCCTTGAAGGCTGGTATCAACACAAATGTCATACCAAGAAGAAGAAGAATTAATCAACCTTTCATCGGATCGTACACTGAAAATAAAATTTTCCGAAATGGTTCTGGAGGAATTTTGGATCTTTGTGCTAGAAGAATACTCAGCTCTCTCCATGAAGGCACTTAAAATCTTGTTGGAATTTTCAACACCATATTTGTGTGAACCCGTTTACTCGATAGTCACCAACATAAAAACTAAAAAACGAGCAACACGTACTAATTTGGATGAAGAATTGAGGGAAGCTATTTCTAAAATTAGGCCTAATATCAATGAAAATTTAAAAAACCATCAAGCTCAGGTTTCACATTAAATCTTTTTATTTTTCTGAATTAAATTTTGCTCAATGTTATTTTTTTTACTTATTAAATTTATGTTTATTAAAAATTTGTTTGTCATGTTATAATTTTAATCTCTTATGTTATAATGTTTTATTTTCAATAAAATTCGTACATATATGTATTTGGGTTTTTTTTAACTCCTTGATTTTAGTGCTCCCCCAATTTTTGTCATGATCAAAAATGCACCCAGACTTCAAAAGTATAAGAACCACGGTGCATGTTTTATAGAACATACTTTTTAAGTTCTTTATCTGTCGCGTGGTGCATTGCGTATTATACTGAACTTACTTTTATAATATTTTCCCGATCTGTATATGTTTATGCTAGCCTGTAACGTGGGGCGTATTATAATGAGCTTAATAAATACTTTTAGTTTTTTCTCATATATAAGGGATTTATTGTAAAATCTTTGTTTTTACTGGTTGTTTATTGCCATCATTCAACTTCATCGTATTTTATACTCAGCATATAATTTAGTCTTTTCTTTTACAAAATAATGTGGGTAGAGAAAAAATCTACGAGTCAATTATTTATATTATAAGAGGGCACAGGCCAACTGAACTTTAAACTCGGGTCGTATTTGGCCCGCGGGCCGGACTTTGGACACAACTACTTCAGACCCTCCCTTATAAACATGACTTAACCACGTCAATTTTAGAGACCACTCCTTCATTTTTGTACTATTTTTCACATCTACTCTGAGTCATGGCAAAATAAAATACATATATTTTCAAACATTAAATTTTTAAGTAGCTACTCCGTGCAGCTACAGTGAATTAATGGTCTACACATAGAGCACAATTTTATAGACGACTAATACAACACACAGACACACACAATTGAAACACATAATTTCGTGCTTTTTCTTTGACTACTTAAAACCGCCGAACACACTAATAGTTTGCAATAAGTGCTATCATATGACAACATCAATAATAGTACAAAAATGCTACGAAAAAAATAGTGGTTAGGAGTTGTTAGTTTGTTGTTGTTTTGTTTTTGTTTTTTGTCGTTGTAATTTTTCAAATGAAAAGAAACTAAGTATCTAATAACTAATGAACTTACTTTTAATAAAATGAACAGGTAGTCAATTAGCTTCCGCTTTACTTTTAAGTCAGATGCTTCTATGAGCTCAAAGTCCATAAAAGATAAAAAAAAAATACTAAAAATAGGACATTTCTGAATATAAACAATTCCCGTTTACCACCTTCGGTTTCGATATTTACGGAGAGATATTAATTTTCAATAATTCAAAAAGAAGATAATGGTGTCAAATAAAGAGGTAACGATATTTATATAGGCAGAGCATCAAAATGCGTATTTTTTATGTTTTACTAGCAGACCCGGTCGTGCGTTGCAACGATCTCAGTAAAAATGACAATTTAAGAATCCTATGAGTGATATGTTTTAAAAACAATTATGCCAGAAACCTACACTGAAGTGCGAAAAAAGTCCAAAGATCATGGCAAACAGATAAATAAAATAATAATTTAAAAGCTTTTAAAAAAACGACATTAAAGGGCTAGGCTCTAAAATAAGTGCTACTTTGTACTCAAGCTATGTTTCTCAATATAGTGTAAAATTGCTTTGGAGAATTAAATTATTAACGTGCATTACAAAAACATTTGGGGCCGCCTACCCGAAGGAATGAACATAAAGAGTTCAGTTTCCTAGAGTAATTATTTATAGACTCTTGAATTTTTATAAGACAAAAAAAAAGACATTAAGAGCCCCAGGGCCCATTCACGACAAGATATAAAGCTTAAAACGATCTCAGTAAAAATGACTATTTAAGAATCCAATGCGTGATCTGTTTTAAAAACTACTATGCCAAAAACCTACACGGAAGTGTGCAAAAAAGTCCAAGTTTCCCAGCAAATGGATAAATAAATCTCTCTATATATATATATAGTGCTGAAAAAAATAAAGAAAGAAAAACGAAATTAAGGGGCCGGGCGATAAAATAAGTGATGATTTATTATTTTTTTAGTCACCATTGTACTCAAGCTTTGTTTCTCTATATCGTGTAAAATTGATTGGGGATTTAAATTATTAACGCGCATTACAAAAACATTTCGGTATGCCTGCCCGAGGGAATGGACATTAAGAGTTCAGTTACTTATAGAAAATATTTATAAACTCTTAAGTTTTTATGTACTAATATTGGCAAGATCCGTTATTTTCTTAGTAACTTAAACTAACACTAATTTTTGTAAAGGTAATATAAAGAAAAAAAACGACATTTAGAAGCCTCTGTGCCTATACTGCGCAAGATGTCAATTTCAAAAAGCTGTTCATTTTAATTCAGTTTCATCATTCATATATATTCCTATAGATTGTTAAAAATTGAATGGGGAATATATCTTAAGGATATACCAAAAACAGACATTCGGGGCCCCCAGCCCAAAAGTAAATTACATTAGAATTTTAGTGCCCTATAGCATTTTAATATGGGCTACCAAGATTTTGTTAACAAATTTTGGTTAAAATCAATTCTTTTACACAAAACCTAACGCATAAACTTAATTAAAGAAAAGAAAGACATGATGGGGCTCATTTAAAGCCAGATGTAAAGTTAAAAACGATGTTCATTTCAATTTGCATGATAATGGATATATATGTCGTTGATTAAATATTGAATTGACAAAATCTCTTAAACATTAATCACCCCCCCCCTAAAAAAGACTATAGGAACCCCCAGCCCCGAAGAAATGGTCATTAAAAATTCAGGACCTTATAGTATTTTAATATTGGCTATCAAGGTTTTTTAAACAAAATTTGGTTAAGATCCATCAATTTACCAAGTAGCTAGTACTTAACCTATTTTTCTATTGCTCATATAAGCAAAAAATGTCATTATGGGCCACCGGCGCCCCATGTGTGTTTAATTGACGAAGAAAATTACCTGTTAACTTCCTGGGAGTGCACGCAATAGTCTGCAAAAGTTTCATTACGACCGAATACATGGTTTAGTAAGCTATACACCAGCACCGATTGGGCTGCTATTAGGGGTTAAGGGCTCTATGGTATTTTAATATTGGCTATCAAGAATATAATTGCAAAATTTGGTTAAGATCCATCAATATAGCAAGTAGTTAGCGCTTAAACTAATTTTTATATAGCTAATTTTAGCACAAAAAAATGACATTATCGGCCCCCGGCGCCCCTTTAGTGTTAAATAGAGAAAAAAAGTAGCAGTTACCATTCTTGAAGGGTACTCATCGGTCACAAACATTTTCATGACGATGGGATACATGTTTTAGTCAGCTTTAAACGACATACACTCACACACACAATATAGAGATAGATATAGAAGAAAAAACATATTTAGGGGCCCCCGGCCACATTCAGTGCAAGATATCAATTTCAAAAATCTGTTCATTTTTATTCCATTTCATTATGAATATATTTATCGAGATTGTTAAAAATGAATGGGAAAAATATCTTTAAAATTTAAGAAAAAGACATTTGGGGCCCCCCGGCCCCGATGAAAAGGACATAAGAAGTTCATTGCCCTTTATTATGTTAATATGGTATACATAGTTTTTTTAATAAAAAGTTTGGTTAAGATCCATTCATTTACTCAGTAACTAACGCATAAACTAATTTTTCTATAGCTCATATTAGAAAAAAATGAGATTAAAGGCCCCAGGGGCCCATTCAAGGGAAGATATAAAGTTCAAAACATCTGTTCATTTCAATACGGATAATAGATACATTTATCATTATTTGTTAAGAATTTTAATAATTAAATT
>MUZC01004815.1:185953-210663 GCA_002072015.1 Radix auricularia | reverse complement strand
GGTGCGCGTGAGATTTCTATCTTTCAATTAATTACATTTTTAAATAAAATTTGATCAGAATATATATTATAAAACATTTTTAAATATTATTTTTCTAACCTTATACAAAGATGTTTGGTCGAATTTTGAATTTCAAAAAATATTTTTTTATTACTTGATTTACGTATTTTGAATCGTGTAATCATATCCAATGTGATATCAATGGAAAGCTGGATTCTTCCTTCCTTAGATAAATATGACTTACCAACAAGTCAAAATTTATCCAACCATTCAATCATCGTCATTTCCGTTAAAAGATAGTCTTTTTATGACCTACATGGTCCCCGCCTTTCTCACGCATCAAACTTGACATACCTTTCAATTAACCAAACATTTTTATTGATTGCAGCTGTGGGAATAGCTTAGTTCTTTTTCTGTTTCTAGATCAATCAACTTTTTTTTAGCTCAGGACCTAAAAATCGCATCTACAGTAATCATTTTTATAAATTTTTATTTCCATTATAATAATTTATAAAATATATATATATATATATTATTTTTAAGCTAAACCTTCCGCAGACCACCTGACGTTGTTCAGGGACCCCCAAACCAATTTTAATTTTCCAAGGACCCCCTGGGGGTCCGTAGGCACCACTTTGGGAACCACTGATCTAAATTGTCTCCCTTTTCTGTCCTTACAGGATACAAAGACTCTGGAATAAAAATAAACTCGTTCGTTTTAAGATTTTCTATTGTGTTTAATTCTATATTAAGGATATTTGACTCGTGCTTTCGCTTTCCACATATAATTCATACACTAATTACAGAACGAGTTTTTATTAAATGTCGAGTTATAAATCATGACGTAACACAACTCGGAATTTCATTCACACATGTAAAAAAAAAAATCCCATGAATCATGTGACACTTTTCATGATTTTATTTTACGTATCTATAAATATATATGTGTCAATAAGTTTATTTCAAAACACCATGTTGGAGACATATGTACTCAGTCCTTATTCCCAGACGGCACATTTTTTCACTGGGTTCATGGGGGAGCCAACTGGACAGTTGAAAGCCTTGGCAAAATCTGGGTTATTTGACAGCGTCAAATTTACCCTGGAATAAATTAGCAGCAAAATAAAGTTACATTTACATACTAATTAATAGATTACTTATATTATATATGTATCAAATAATTTTTACTTGCTTTATTTTCTTATTACAAAAAAATAAAAATAAATTTTAAAAATAATAATAAATAAATAAATAAAATAAAAAATTACGTCGGCATTAATCCTACATTATATATTGCCGATGTACCCTACCGGCACTAATGGCTTCTTGTTTAAAATTTCTGATTCCGTAGCTAGTACAAATGCAGAATAAAGAATTAATTTTTAATCGCTCTGGTCCAATAAATTTACGTTATTTCCAGTTTTCCATGTATTTAGTTATCACATAATCTACAAACGCTCACCGATATGCGTAAGGGCTGTGTGCCCCCTTGCCATACGTTAAATGGAAGTATTCCATTTTCTTCGACAACTTTTGGCAATATGCCTGTAAACAGAAAAGTAGCGTGCTCAAGACAGAGGCGTCACTACTGTTGGTGGCACCCGGGGCGGTAGCTCAAAGTGTCACCCTCTCACGACTAACCCATAGAACTCCGAGTTGTCCAGTGACAAATAACAGGAACATATAGAATTTTACAGTTTGGTGTCACCCCCCTTGATGGTGTCACCCGGGGCGGCCCGCCCCCACCGCACCCCCTAGTGACGCTACTGACTTAAGACCTCTAGCACACACTTCACAAATAATAATATCTGTACCAGGACTATCTAGTCTGCATTATAAACGGCTATGAGGCAAATGATCTTTAAAAAAACAAAACATCAAATAACACCGATTAAAATAAGTATATTGCTACTAAATCACTTTTAATCAAACTGTGTGGGAAAAAAACAACTTCTATCACAATCATTGGATAAATGTGTAGACCTAAAATAATTAACAAGAATGGGGCTGTTTGTTCTGGAAAACAAAAACAAAATACTTTCGCAAACCACACTTCGTTCGCTCTTAATATTATTCAGGTTGTGGATTTGACAAAATATTATGCCATGGAAAAGGAGTCATGTATAATTCTACTGCCATGACACAACCACGATCTGCATTTGCTCCATTATCCTTTCCATGGAGCGAATACCTTGAACTTACAATAACAACTAACCATAAACCAGATTAATTGTAGTCCTACGTAGGAGCCGTCCATAAATGACGTCACACATGTGTCATGATTTATGACGAGGGGGGGGTGTTCAAAAAATTTGACGTCTCGTCAAAATTCGCAATTTTAAATAAAAGACGTTTTACAATGCTTCACGCGTGTTACGATATTAGAGTCCAGCCTATTACTAAATACATAATGATGCGATAAAAATTGATTTAAAAAATTCTTATTTGGGGCCGTCCATAAAGTACGTCATGCTATATTAGACCATTTTTAACTCCCCCCCTCCCCCGTCACAAACTGTCACAAATCTCGGACCCCCCCCCCCTAAAGTACGTCACACTGTCGTACAAAAATATATTTTTTATTAACAAAATAATTAAAATTTAACATAAAACACCGTGACGTCACACATGGCCGGACACCCCTGTTACAAACTGTCACACTTTCTTACACCTCCACTCCCCTCTGGGGCGTGACGTACTTTATGGACGGCCCCTTTTCAACACGAAGATGTGACTTTTAGGCGGGAGGGGCCAATGCTTTGTGGCGTCATATTGGAGGGGGTCTAAGTTTTTGGGACGATGTGTGACGAAGAGGAGAGGGGGGGGGGTAAAAAATCGCCCAAAATCACATGACGTCATTTATGGACGGCCCCTAAACCAAAAGTAAAATCAAAAAAACTTTCACTCACACCACACCCCTTCTCTCTACATTCTTATGGCGTTTGATTTAGTTTAAATTTCTTGATGTGACGTAGGACTGAGTTTGAATTTAACACGTGGAGTTAGCTATCAAAGGCGACTCACTACAGACCATAAGAGAACATCCCTGCACGCTCCCAGCTACAATCAATTAAGCGGTACAGAATCTCTAAGGGTTGTTAATGTTGATTCACCGTACCTGGCTAAAGCCAAGAAAAAACATCTGGTCATCCGTCAGATTGAGCCCAGGCAGGGTGACGTCACCTGACTGCACGTGCGCCTTGAAGGCTCTGTAAGCAAGGCGGTGCCCGTTGTTGTCGGAGATATCTTCTTGATTGGACAAGTTCCCTCGAAGCTTAGAAATATTATATTTCAGTTATTACAATAAGATTTATGCAGGAGACATGTTGTCATGTACATGTAGTAAATATGTTATTTAAATTTTCATACACCAGAAACACACTTCTTTTTCTTCTGTATTTTAAATAGAAAGATTCCTTTTTTTTTTTGGCTAAATCATGATTTTCACACATTAAATAGTGAAGATAGAAATATTTAAATGAAGTAAATATATTTTTAGTATATGTGTTATACATGTTAAGTTTTTGTTATACTATTAATATTGTTTGTTTCCCCCATCACACATCTTTAAACATCAATTGTCACCAGACGCTTAAAATTGTTTTGTAAGATTTTTAAAGATCATTTTTGGGGGTGGGACCTTTTCAGTCAGTCCATGTTGGACTCTACGGCAAGTGAATTAGCGTTCACAAGTCTTATTAAGCCACTACTAGCGAGCAAGGAATTGTGTGGCTAGCAAAATGCCCCGGAGGGCTTGCCAGTACCAAGGCTCGAATCAGTGACTCGAGTTCTTGCCACGGTTCGGTAGACGAGTGCGCTACCAATTAGACCACCGCGCGGGGGGGGGGAGGAATTCTATACATTTCTAAGGAAAAAAAGTTTAATTGCGTTTAAATTTTGATCAATGCCTTATTTTTGTGAGGACCGTAGGACAGTTGGAGTTAGAGATATTAATGGTTAGATCACAATGCAGTATTTAAAATCGTGAGCATACATGATAGACATAATCTGACATAAAATAACACATTACATTATTTACATAGATTACATTAGGTGGCAACTAAAATCCCCCACTCACAGGATAACCGAACAAAGTTTTAGAACTGTACTGGTCGGCCAAACACTTGGCTCGCCTTAAATACTCTTCGTCAGCCTGGGGCGTCCATTTAATCCGGTGCAGACCAGTAGCATCCCATGTTCTCGCCACGCTATCAAAAGGGTGGGTAATTTCGTGGCCGATTACCTCTCCAAGACCTCCGTAAACAAATGACCTTAAAATTGTGAAATTTTATTTGTTAAAAACACTTACTAAGATATAGACCTAGAGTTAATTTATGAAGAAAATGTAGGTAATATTGTGCTGTGAATCAGATATAAGAAGGTTTTGATTTGCACATTATCTTCCGATACATATTTCAAACAATGAGATATATACTGCAACACCAAATAGGTAGAGTCTAGTTTATACTGGTTTGTGCAACCGGATTCTAGACTTGTAAAAATAACGCTTTTTGCGTTTCAGTTTGGCAATCCAGCTTTTTCATGGCTACGTCCTTTCATAACGTTGTTGCCGCGTCTATAACTTTCCTGAGGTGAAAAGAAAAGTAAGTCCCATAACCGATAGTCGTAGACAGTACCTACTGTTTCCACTAGAATTAATTAGGGGCTAGGTAGACCTGGGGGTGCCCCGACAACCTTGCGGAGGACTTTCTTAGCGGTAGTCATTCATCATTATTATTGTGGCTTAGCTTGGGATCGATCCCACGCCACTCAGCTTGTGAGGCGAGCGGTCTATTGACATCGCTATCCAGTCGTTACCTGTTGTATGGCGTCTTTAAAATTAATTTTATGCCGTGAAATTTTGGAACCACGGGTCATTAAAGTAATTCGTCTTCTAAAAAAGCGTTGTCGTTACCTTAAGTTTTCGCTTAAGGAATATAATGTCAAAAGGTTTAATGTGTAATTATATTCTTAGCTGTTAATGTCTTTTTTAAATATAAGAAAGTGTTCATTAAAAAAATACATTAATTCTTATCAAGGCCCTTGATTCCAACGTTTATAGCAAACAGTAAATTGTGTTTTTTGTTTTGCTATTAAGTTTTAAAATGGAATTTTCTTATTAATTATACTTACCTCCCTTCTCTCTCTCTCCCAACACACACACACTTTACATCTCCTTTTTTTATATATATTTTTTTTTAAAAAAATTATTAAAAAAAAAAAGATACTCGTAGAAATTAAAAATTCGTTAAGGCGATGTATACACAGATTTCATTACTTACATAGGAAAGCCTGGATCAAACAGAGGTGACTGTAGTTGGTTTACAGTGATGAACACGGTGTTGCTGAAAGGAAGATACGCGAGAACTGCATCTTGAACACCAGTGATTGGCCTGTTAAAAGATTAATTAAAATTTGGTAAAAATACAAGCTAAAAATTGTGAGTTAAAATTTATTTTAACGAAATCAAGCTAGCATAGTACTTTGCGAAAGAAACAGTCTAAACAATTATGTTTTGACGTGAACTTTAAAATTTTAAAGATTGATTAATAGTGGGCATTTGGTCCCACACAAATGGACCGTAAAACACATGATCAGAAAAAAGGGCTCCGCATAATAAAATGAATGCTATTTTAAAAGTAATTAAGGTTCAATTTTTTTATTGTCCGTAGCTGCTTCAAAAACAATTCACACTGCGGATTTAAAGCTACACAACTAATTACGTTTTTTGAAAATTAAAATCTTAGCAAGAAAAATGTTCCTTCAAGCCTTTCATCAGCAGATTCCTCAGATAGCGAGACCTGACTGACAGAAAGTGATAATTTAATATTTTAAATATTTGTTGTTTATAAGTGGTTATATATATTTATATATTTATTTATTTATTTGTTTATTTATTTATATAAATACACAAAGGCGTAACAACGTCTTGGCATCGAGACAGTTGTCAAGGACGCCTAGGGTTAATCCTTTAATTTATTCAAAGTTAGTATTTTCTACCCTTTTTATCTCCATGTATCATTTGTCTAGTGCGCCCAAAATAAATTAGCCAAGGGCTTCTGTATATAAATATACATCACCATCGTATTCAATGTCTTTTGACAAAAGTAAAACAGATCTGAAACCTTGTGACATTTTCCATTCAAATCTTTGTGGTATTTAGGTAATACAAGATTTTAAAGGGAATATTTGAGAGACTACCAAAGAGACTCTTCTATGGCGAGCTCCAGCATGACCAGCGGTCCCATGCAGGACAAAAGAAACGCTTCAAAGACACATTGAAAGTTCTCTGAAAGCGTTTACAATTAACCCAGACACGTGGGAATAAGCTGCAATGGACCGGTCCACCTGGCGCCAATCCATCCACGAAGGTGCCAGGACATGCGAGACAAACAGGATCAACGCCACAGAAAAGAAGAGGCAAGCCCGAAAGGCCCGCGCTGTCAACCCTCCAGGAGACACCCACTCGTCACATATCCTTTCTGTTCCTGAACCTTCCGTGCCAGGATCGGGCTCGTCAGCCATCCCAGTCCCAGCAACCATCGGATGACTAGAGTGGTCCTCGTCGACTCGACGGACGAACGAACGAACATATAATATATATTCTATTAAGTGTATGCATGTATATTAGAAATTTTTCAGATCTTTTCTTTTGTATATATTTTTATAGAAATGAGCCAAAGATTTAACCCCCAAAACCAACAAACTTACACTAAAGTTTCAGTAAGGTTTTTTGTGAAGATTTTCCTCACTAATTCCTCCCAGGCAGAAATCGTCGCACTAAGTAGTTCATCGTCTTTGACTTCGAAGTTTGTGTAGTAACTGTCGAGACTGACGGCATCGAGAAACCAGTCTGAATAGCCCACGTAGAAATGTATACCCCGTGCCTTCTGCAGTAATCCTTCTCTTGAGGTTTCATCCAACCAAATGGTTCGACTAATGGTTAATATAATTTGTTGTTTAACATTTTCAGCCACAATGTTAACCTGAAAGAGAAAATATTCGTCATTTTTGTAACCTAAATCTTTAAAAAATAATTAAAAGAATTCTCCTTTACACAACTATGTTGTTTTTTTAACAAAAAGACGTATATAAAACTTTTTTGTTATTATTTTGTTTTATTTGTTTATTGTATTTTTCAAGAAAAATTAATAATAGACCTATTAGTAAGTCATATATTTATTCAAATTTATTCACTTTACCATTTTGAAAAACTCTTAAATTATATCTTCACATTTCTTATAACTGGTATATAGACATTTGGGGCCGTCCATAAATGACATCACGCGATTTTTGCCAATTTTAACCCCTCTCCCTCCTTGCCACACTCCGTCACAAAAACTGAGACGTCATAATATGACGTCACAAAGCTGTGGAAACCCCTCTCCCTAAAAGCGGTATTTTCTATTTGAAAATGAGCATGTTTCAATTCACTTTATTGTCATTTTAGTATGTATTTAGTGTAAGGCTGCACTCTAATATCGAAACACGCGTGAATCCTTGTAAACCGTCACAAAATAAAAAGTAAGAAATAGAAAATTTAATTGGAACTTCGATCTAAAAGTTACTTGTTTTGAAGTGACGTCACAACTCTTAAACTCCCCTCCTCCCCCTCGTCACACATCATCACAAATTTGGGGAACCCCTCTCCCCTAGGTGTGTGACTTCATTTAGTTCACTAATCGATTTCAAATTGATACTTTCTTCGTTGTTATATTTTATTACATGTTTAAAAACTAGGATAGAACATATTTTTTAAATACTTACTTTTGCTTTATTTTCATGTTTGAAGATATGCTCCACATACGTTGCTACCATGGCAACGCCAAATGACTTCAGAGTTATTTCAGAACAACGCTGCTCCAGAGGAACCACTCTTCTTTTCAGCCAATCGGCCGGCAGTATATTTCCTAATGAGTCTAACAACCAGAGCACCAGGTAGTTGGCTTGCACGCTGGCATTCAAAATTTCATGAGATAATTAAAAAAAACAAAAAAAACACGCACTTTGTGAACATACATGAACTTATGTAGGCGTACGCATACAATCTATCCTTTCACTAAATCAAACTAACATATACTTGTCTTTTCTTGTCTATACAGACGCTCCTTCTATACAGAAGATTATTGCGTCCACGACGTGGGTTCCACGCATTATCCAGCCTGGTTGGACTCAGGTACTCTAGTGAACATGGATTCGAACCCGTAACCATCGGTGCGACAGCCGAGCGCGCATGCCACACGACCACCGTGCACATTCACCCATGAATACAAGCAGTAAAGTGCAAACAGAGAAAACTTTTTTTTTAAATACAGAGTCATACAGAAATAAATAGAAAAACAAATATACTAAAAAGAGAAAACTACAGAGAGAAACATTAAAAGGCTTAAACATAATATAAAATTTAAATCGGCAAAAATGAGAATCTGCAATCATTAAATTTAGAGATTAAAAGTTTTTTTTAGAAAATTGCAATTTTTAAAAATTGTAGTATTTTATAGACGGAAAGAAAAAGAAATTAATACTAAACTATATCATGCGAAAAAAAAAAAATAAAGAGTTTTTAAAAATAACACATGAAAGTTAAAATATAATTTTGGCTGCATAGAACTATCCGAAAGTTTCGCTATAGAATATATGAGATCAATAGTTGGTAAAAAAAAAAAACATTTATAATGAACAACAAGACTTAACAACAAGATGAGTAAGTCCTTTGTGATTGATTGTCACTTGATTGCATGCGTATTTATGGTTGATGTAGAAGGATTCTCACAGTAACAGAAGGAAATCTGACGAACTCACCTTAGCTATGTTAACCCTTAAGATTGGAGGTTACAGTTTATGAACTAATTGTCTCTGCATTGTAAAATGTGGAATTTTAAAAAACCGTAAATAAAAAAACATTTTTTAAAAACTTTTAATCCTTTATATAAAAGACATAACTAAAAGTATGTTCATTATCTTATCTTATATGTTACAGACGCTCCTTCTGCTCGTCAATCCTAAAATTCAAAATTTTAGTTATGTTTCATATATAAAGAGTTTATAATAAAACAACTACTACAGTCTGCCTGCTAAATTGATCACGGGGAAAGTGTTATAGAAAATGTTAAACAAAGTGTACAACGCGAGACAGATTAGCAAGTAATAGCATTTACAATTACATATCAGGAATATGCTTTTTAAAAAGTATCGTCAGTATAATACGCAACAGGAAAGTATTTAAAAGGGTCGTTCAATATAATATGCGTTGCGACACACTAGCACAAAAATAAACATGCTACATATAGATAAAAAGAGATAATCTAAAATGTCATTAATTTATTTACAGTTCATTTGATTAATCTGAAATTTTGAAAGATCATTTTTATCATTGGCACGAGTCTGCCTGCAAAATTTCAGCTCGCCAGCATACGAGGCAGTGGGTTAAAAAATCGATCCAAAGTTTTTTTCGGCATGCAAGCAGACACTACGAGTTAATACAATTTTTTTTTAAGGCGTCACCTTGCAGAACCAGCCTGTGGCTCTAGTCGGATTATTTAACCACTTCCTCGATTTAGAGCAAACTGTAACCACTCATACGTAATAACAAAATTGCTTGTGTAATTACAAGTGACACACTAAATGAAACAAACAGTTATACCAAATAACGCACCCTTTTACGTTAAACTCATATTCCTCGTTTTCTTAAAAGAGGTTCGTGTAATCTGGGTTAAATGAATATATATAATACAATTATTGTCAAATAAATAATAATTTAACACAAATCTATTTTTTATGAATTTATGTATAAGTCTTTCATAAAATAATGTAACATTTTTCAAATCCCGTAAGCAACTATGTACTTTGCTCTTGTATTGATAAAGACCAGATAACCATTTGAAAATTTGCGAAACAAGGTGACAAATGTGACGATATGATGCATGCTGCAATATATTTCAAAAGGAACGAAAGATAAGAATTTATCCAACGTCTCACACCAATTTCCCCCTCCCCTCGAATCACATTGATAGGCAAATTGTACAGGATAATTTAATCTACTAAAACTATTTTTGGCTCCAGGGAAATATACTTTAATTTTTTTCACCTGGCGACGCACAAAAAATGACGTGTAACAGCTTTCTAACTCGTCAAATTGCACGTGAATTGTTGCTCTGTTCATTTATTTTAAGACTTACTCTTTCTCATATTTTTTGAGGATGTTGACGACATCTACAAAATATTGGGGTGCCTGTACGATCAACAGCGTGTCGTTGGCAAAGTCGGCGCCACCAAACAGATCACTTAGGTGTTTTTGGAGGTTTATCTAAAAATGATCGGAATTGAAGCAGTTTAAAATTAAAAGATTGAAAGGAAGTTTAAATAAAAACTATTTCTAAATGTATACGCATTCGAAAGAAGTGATTTGAAGCTTTCCATGATAGATAAGAGTATTAAATAAACAACGATACAGAAATACAGAAAATGCATAAGCAATATTTATATGTATACTAGGACTGTTAACAATTAATTTAAATTTAATCGTTAACGTTTAAAAAATTAACGCTTAATTAATCTTTAATGTCCATTAAAGCCAAAAATTAAAATGTATGATGCCATGCCATAAGCGACACTTATTAAACGTTGTAGTTGAAAATCTAAATAACACGAGAATGTCTCCTTTATATCATCTTTTAACAAACTACGCCATAAAACAAATGTGTTGACATCATTCAATTCGTGTAATCGTCAGGAAATTCAACATATATCGGCCGCTATTTTATTTTATTTTTACTTTTTTACTCCCAAAAATTTCTAAGCGATAGGTTTATTAATCGTTAAAAATAATTTAATCGTGAAAATTTGTGAACGATTGATCGAGACATCAATCGTTAATTTCCGCAGCTTATATATATTAGGGCTGGTAACGATTAATTTAAAGTTAATCATTAACCTTTGAAAAATTAACGATTAATATTAAAGCCAAACATCTCTAGGGAAATAACAAAACGGGTAACTGACAATTTTTCTTTTATTGACTCATTTCCCTGTCTCATAGACAGAAAAATAATATTTTGAAGTAAATGTTATTTTAGTAAATCCACGCCTACATAAATTACTCAATTATAATAATACGCGGGAGAATTTTTTATGTTAAAAATATATAAATTATTACTAATTATTAATAGCTAAGGGTTGTAGTGCGCGCAAATGGCGCCCACTTTTTCAAAAGCCAAATTAACCCATCCTGATCTTGGTATGATAATATTAAACTTCCTGAAATGTACACAAAATATTTAATAATTATAAATACTCAAATGCGCTTATTACATCGTTCCCTTTTCAAAAATTAAAATATAATCTAAAACAATAAGTCATATAATACATTTTTATCGCGAACAAACACCACACGCACTGTTAATATCGAAACCAAAATGATACATTTCTTTGTAACTTCTATGGACTTTTACACTATGTCCCTCAGCGTTACGGATCCGGTGAATTGGGCTTTTATATTATTTATGAGGAAAAAAAATGGCAGGGTCATTTGCAGTAGCGTCTGCTCCATCATAAAAAAAAAAAAAAATTTAATTAAACTTCTTTGGTTTACAGTTTAATTGAGAAACAACAAGATTTTTCAGGTGATCTTTTCTAAATAACATGAATAGCAAAATGGAAATACAAATTTGTATGAGCTAACCGGATATTCAAAGCATTTTTTAAAATTCGCATGTAAAGGTGATTGAAACTATGTCGACTTAAATAAAGTGTTGCTTCCATTTTTTTAATGTCTAACTTCATGTCCGTGGAAACAAAAGGCAGGTTTACAGTAACTCCTATTGAAAAGCCCATGTCTTTAAATATGTATGTATATATATATATATATATATATATATATATTAGGGCTGCGGAAATTACCGATTAATTTCTCGATTAATCGGTAATTTATTTTATCGATTAAAATTATTTTAATCGATAAAAATAGTAGTTAAAAGTAAAGAAATATTTTTTTTTTAAATTCGATTTATTAATAAATAATTAATAATAGTTTGTTTTTTTTATTTACAAATTACTCCATTTTAAAAAACGGACTCTAAAAGGGTACACTTTTTTTTTAAAAAAAACTTGTTTTATAAGGACAATGATATTTAAAAAACATTGATTTTAATTAATTAACAAAAACAAAATTTTAATTCATTGACATTATTTTGAACTACATATATTCAAATATATCTCCTAAGAATATTATATTTTAAAATTAAATTAAAATAAGTACTTAAGTTATGAGCATTCTGTTAAAAATAAAATGTCATAAAAGGGCACACAATGTGAAAGTAAAAACATAGTGAAAAAAAAAGTGATTAAGAGGTCTCAGCAAAAATATCATTATTTTGAACCACTTGGGCTTGGGATGAAAAGATGATCTTTATGGTTTTGTTAATCATCAAACAATTTCTATATAGCCGATTACTTTTTTTTATTTTAAAATTAATTTGAAATTTTCTGCCAAGTGCCTAACTTTAGTGAGTTATTTAACTTATTTTTATTGCTAACTATGTTTTAAAAATAACTCAATAAAAAAATTCAATTGCCTGTTACTATTACTTCCCTTGAACTTTTCAGTTTAATCACGTCCTACATCTTTATTTTTAGCTTTAAAAATTATCGATTAATTAATCGGTAATTTTTCAAAAGTTAACGGTTAAATTTTATTTAATCGATAACAGCCCTAATATATATATATATATAATTATCCATGATAAAGTCTTACCCAGGATCCCAGTTTCTTTTGAAAACTATTTATGGAGATAAGGTGACTTGGCTGAAAGTTAAAGATATGTGGAAAGGTTCCGTTTCGAGCCTGTATAAAGTAAAAATATTGAATTAATAATTACATCTTTAGAATTTTTCCTTTATATTAAGTCGTTCATGGTTATTGATTAATCGTCTCTCTTCATCTTGCCAAAAACAAAAGTCATTCAAAATTTTATCTTATTTCATGAGAGCAAAAATTCCGTTTTCTGCTTTAAACACTTCTTTTATTTAAACATGTAATAACTACAAAATAGTTGACCCAATGAAGCATACACGAGGGAAAAAAAAATATTTTTTGCTCAATTGCATTCAAATGCATTTTACTGAATTCCTGACAATGCTAAAAACAAAAATTGCTCCCCGTCAGATTCATTGTATTTCGTTTAACTTTTGGAGTACAATAGTTTAAACTGATTTATTATTTTTTTTTTTTAATTTTTTTTTTTACATTACAAAATATGGTTCGATATTACCATGAATGTTATACTTTCTTTGCTCACATAATTCTACTTAAATATCACAGTCTTGAAAACTCAGTATAGAAGTGTATATCCCTTGTCCCCGCCCTACGCCCCCCCCCCCNGAGTGCATACTCAGCGTATGGCTCCTTATCCCCCCGCCCAATCCTGCAATGTAAACGCTCTTGTTATCTAGATACTTAAAATAACTTAAAAATCTGATAATGTAAAATTATGGGAAAGACTGCTAACAGGCATGTAATAGATATACAATTAAACGTAAAGTTTAAAATTTAAAAAAGAAGCATTCATACTTTATTTATCTCCTTCACGAAGCTGACCACGTGTTTCAATTTCTCTTTGACCGTCTCGTTATCTGCGCCAAGCTTGACAGGTAAGTGCACGAGAGTCGGAGCGTCGTTGTCACTGTCGGTGCTGGCGGCAGTGGCCTCAAAAGTGTTTGATACGCCGAGATTGAGCTACGGCGGACAGACAGCACGAACCAACAATGGATAGATTAAACAATGACAAGTCTTCGTTAATTGAGTAGTTAAACATTGGTTTTAATTAAATATGTGTGATTTATAAAGCATATAAATATAATAAAAATTATACATTTCAATCAATTTTTAAAATAATCTATTTTATTTGAGAAGTCGTCTCAAAAACTGTAAATATGTCTTTTGGTTACCAGTCTTAGATATTTTTTAATTCGAATGGGAGATTAATAATTAGGTTCGAAGTCAAGATATTTTGAATTTATTTAACTGTTACAAAATTTAAAAATTTAACCAAAAATTAATTTAGTCTTTCATAACAAGTTAGCTTTTATCTTTGGATTTTAAAATCTCAAAAGATGCAGAGAAAACATTGAACTTTTCAACGTACATCTAGGAGAGACAGTAACTACCAGCGTTTCTTATTACTTTGATTGCTACAAATACTAATGATAATTAATATGATTTCATAGTTCCCCATATTGTGCTAAATTTAAATTTATTATTGTCTATTTTAATATTTACAAGAAATGTGGATTTAAACAAATGTTATTTTAAAGCAAATTTAAAAAGTTATAATTTAAAAAATACGAAGTTAGTTATCTAATTAAAATCAACACATCATATAAATTATTAGGACAGTGATAAAGCATTTAAAATACAAAATAAACAAACACATTTGCACTGATGAATGCATTAGCCGAAACGTAGACCATTACACAATTTGTTTGTGTATTTTGTATTTTAAAATAAACAGATCTTGATATAGTCTATATTTCAGAACTTTTAAAATAGTTATCATTTATTAAATTAAATACTTAAAACTCGGATTCGTTTGCTATTTAACCGTACGAAAGGGGAGATAATATTCATCTTTTCAATTCGAGATCACAGAAAGACATTTATGTAATCCATTGAAACACTTACGTTATCAAAACTTGTTCGGACAGTGCTTCTAATTATTATTTTTTTAAGGGTAAGAACATGAAAGTGAATGGAAATGCAGGTATATGGGCCGCGGTTGACTAAGTAGTAGCGCTATAGACTGCCGAACGGTGGAAAGAACTCTAGGTACGAGTTCGCGCCACGGTGCTGGCAAGGCCCACGGGGCATTGTGCTATCCACACTAACTATCCCATGCTTGTTAGTGGTGGCTACTTCATTTTCCCTTGTGGACTGAAAAAGGGGTTATATTGTGAGCTTTGAAACCTACCTCATGAATACCATCCTTACCCACATAAACACAAACGATACACTTTTTAATTAGAGTCTTTGCTTGGACTAATTATTAAATATGAGGCAATTTAAAGACTTCTACGCAAACAACTTACGAAGATAAAGTTTTCTGGAGTCGTGCTTCCTTCTTCTCTCCACCGTTTGACCACTTCAACTTTAAACAAGGGCCACAAGGCCATTTTATGTAACTTTAACAGCGTTTTCTGAAGGCTCCAAGTCGAAGATTCAAAGGGTTTGACGCCATTTTGGGTTAGCGTCCAAGATCCTAGATCACTTATGAGCTGAGGATGTAAACAGATAACGTGCCGAATGTAAGATATATAAGAATTAAGTTTATTATCCAGTGTGCATTCTGAATATGAACCAAATAAACGTGTATGTTATTTCATTAACTTTTGGAAGTATGCTGGAAAGGCATAAGCCTTCTATAGATCGTGATTCAATCAATTCCATTGGCTGAAAAAAGCGCATATAAGTCAAATTAAGGCAATGAACTCCCACGTTTTATTTTCTATCTGCGCCAGTGACATGTCTTTCTTGTAGACGTCCTTGAAGCGCAGGCAGGGGTGACCTATTTTCCTCAAACCCAGTTCACCAAAAAGCAGGACTCTTGGAATACGCTCCGAGCTCACGTGACGACATGACCCAACGACCGCGGGTGCCTCTCACTCAGGATTGAGTGCATACTCAGCGTATGGCTCCTTATGAGTACCCCGACATTGGTATTTTTGTCCTGCCCCTTCATGTATAGGATCCTACGCAAGTGGAAGCTCTTAAGCTGCTTTATTTAATTGGCGTATAGGTCACCCGGCACTCGCTGCCATAGAGGAGTGTGGTGAGCACGCAGGCCTGGTACACTGGGGATTTAGACCTATCAGTGAGTAGCGCATTGTTCCACACTCTTTGATTCAACCGTGCCATTAATGATGCGGTCTTACAGATTCTATTTCCTTTCCCAGTGACAGTGTACTTGCGATGTTAATACCAATTTATGTGAAATCCTCGACGACATCCTTAATGGAGATTGCTGGGAGGCAGTATGTGCCTTGTCTCATAATGTTGGTCTTTTTTTGGGCTAATCATTAAACCAAAATCTTTGCTAGCCTTTTATAACCTATTGACCAGCTGATAGAGTCCTATCAATGTATGTGAGGTAAGAGCTGCGTCATTCGCGAAGAGCAACTCTATGATCAATACAGTTTCCAATTTGCTCTTCACCACTTGCAGCCGGTCGATGTTGTATAGGATTCCATCCGTCCTGGTATGAATGTTTACACCATCGGAGCAGTCCTCGAAAGCATGTCACAACACCATCGAGAAGAAGATACCAAAGTGTGTTGGAGTTGGAGCCAGTACGCAGCATTGTTTGACTCCGCTACAAACTGGGAAAGGTTCTGAGGTGGCGCCATCCAAGAGCACTTTGCTGTGCATGTTGGGTAAAGGAGGTAGGACAGAAAAGGATGCCACCATAGCCTAGGCGGTTCTTTAAAGAAGACCACCTGTTGCCCAAGCAGCAGGTCCTCCCTCTCTCTCTCCACACAGATGGTGATTCCGGGGGAAGCAAGCCATAGTGATATCTCGAGAGGCGTGGGTGTTTATTTGGTACACAGAAATTCTTCATTACTTACGGTGCTTTCATGTTAATTAACTCAACAAAAGGAATGATAAGGTCCAGGTGTGTCAAAGGTAAATTACAAGCGTTCAGTGAGGTTTGAGATCTTTCGATACTATCTAGCTTTAATGTTGCTTCGGGCGATCCATTTGCGATTACCAGAACTTTCTGAAATTTCAAGATTGTTAGTGAAAAAAGGACATAAACCTTATTACTACCAGTAGGGAAAGTGAACTGAACTCAGTTTTGAGATATAGGCTATATATAAATAATATATATATATGTTACCGGCAAAGTGTGAAATCCCGGTATTCTATAGAATGCCTAGGTAATGTATAGAATGCCTGATGGTTTCAGGCAAACTGTGAAATAGAAGTCGTTTATGAAGATGTTACATACTTTTCCTAGGCATTCTATACAATTCCTAGGCATTATATAGAATGACCAGTACCGTTTAGGCAAAGTGTTAAAACGGCACAAGATGAGAAACCTTTATTAATTAATACGCATTTGAAAAGGAAAAACAAAAAATACGAAATAAAGCACAGAATATTCTTACCGGAAAACAATGAAAGTAGAACTGAGATTGGAATGACACTTTTTACTTAACTTTCTTCTTCACACAAAACACTCCATATTTTAGCACTTTGATGTTGCACATACATCTCGCGAATTAAAGAAGAATGCTAATAGAATATTGTTACCGGTAAAACACAAAGCACAATTGGCAAGGCCTACTTGTTGCAGCAGGGAAGGCTAGAATGACATTTTGAGTTGCACTTAACTTTCTTTTTCACGCAAAGGCACTTCATATTTTGGCATTTTGTCTTGCACATACATCTGACGAATCCTTGTCCGCTTCCTGTGGACTGAGAAGTAGCTGCAGATCGGAGAGGTATTTCGTGGTCAGGGACGTCTTCAATTCTCATTAAGTTCTTTGGACATACGGTGAATTCTGATCTGGCGTAGAGTTATATACTTTGCCGGCAGGTAATCCGGCATTCTATAGAATGCCTAGGCAATGTATAAAATATCAAATCATTTCACAGTTTGCCTGAAACCATCAGGCATTCTATACATTACCTAGGCATTCTATAGAATGACTGATTTCACACTTTGCCGGTAACATATANTATAAATATAGAGAGTGAGAGAGAGAGAGAGAGAGAGAGAGAGAGAGAGAGAGAGAGAGAGAGTAACAGACAGAGAGAGGGGAGAGAGAGACAGAGATAATCCAAATTCTTCTTGACAGTGCTTATCATATAGCCAATAAAATAATAGAATACCTTTTGAACTTTGGACTTCATTTTAGTGTTAATACTTTCTTTGTCCATACACATACTGTGATACTTTTTCATCTTGGCCAGTGCCATTGATTCCTTGCCATATAGTCGGGTATCATTGAAGGATAAGAGCTAAACGATGACAAAATAAAACAAAACACTTTTTCTCTAAAACATTAAGTGGCAAATTAATTTTGTGTGAATCTTATCACAACGGAAGTATAATAAAATGATATTATTTTCATGTATTTCTTATTTAAATCTGAACGGTAAATCCTTAAATGATTGATTCAATGTGTTAGCAATGCAGTATTTGTGTGATTTTGATTATTTATTATTAAAGATCGCACATAAAACATTTAAAAAATATTCTTTAGTAGATGCTGTAAACCAGAGGAAATAGACCACATTTGGTACATTCAAGGACTCCTGCTCAGATCTGGCTCGCCGAAAAACAATATCTGCGCTCGGGGGCTTGACCGGTGTTATGATTATATTCAGCACGGAAAAAAAAATTAAGTTAGAAATAATCTGAATGAGTGTGCGATATAAAGTTCAGATCATAATTCCATAATTAGCAGCGTTGCCCAGTAATACAATTCCAGAGACCGTTGTAGATTCGAACAAATGTTTAACTAAAAGTTGTTTTTTGAGTGGATGCTCATCTTTTCACTAACACACTAACTTCCAGTTTGCAGTTTAGCATTGTCACAAATGAAATAAAGTATTGTGGTTCCTGGATATAACATCGCCCTTATATGCTTCGGCGAACATGACACCCAACAAAACCCGTGAGTGTGGAATTTGATTTTAAAGACAGAGCCCTTGGAAGCCTCAATGAGGCTTCAGGTTTTTTATGATATTGGTAGTAAACCTCGGTGTTTAGTTAGTATAATTAACGTCGCTACAAAAGATAAATATACCATATTTTTCGACCTATAAGACGCTCCGGAATATAAGATACACCCAATTTTAAATGAGGAAAATCTGGAGGGGAAAAAAAATCTGAGCCAAATACCATCTATCTATCGTATACCACGAACCAACTCCCCACCCCCTCCCACGCCAGTTTTGGGGAAGAACACTTGCATCTTATGGAGCGAAAATACGGTAATACGAGAGGGGAAAACGAGACTTAACAGTAAGAGAAATTCGATAGCAGAGCATTAGTTACATAGGGTAGAAGAGTTGAAGAGGCAAAGCTAAACCACAAGTTGAAGCTGCTGTGACAGCACAATGCATTGGAGAGAATCTCGGAAAAGGATGCCAATGTTACACCAGAGGCGTCACTAGGGTTGGTGTCACCCGGGGCGGTAGCTCATGGTGTCACCCTCTCACGATTTAACCCATAGAAAACTCATCCGATTTTTCCAGTGCCAAATAACGGGAACAAACAGAATTTTACATTTCGGTGTCACCCCCCTGATGGTGTCACCCGGGGCGGCCCGCCCCCACCGCATCCCTCCTTGTGACGCCACTCTGTTACACCTAAACACACATTTTTAATTCTGATTGAAGATGTGCTTGTAAAAATAAGTCGTAACTGAAATATTATTGATATGAACAATAATTCCAAAACAACTGATAGAAAAGGGCATTTGCTCGTGCTATCTGAGAAAGTAATAGAAATCTAATACTGATTACACTGCACCGCTACCATTTTCATCTGTGAAGTAGAAGAAAATATTGCACACAAAATCAATGCATAAGACAATGGGACAGAGAAAGACATTACTGTCAACGTATTTCAAAGGTTAAAAACCATCAAGATCTTTTCTATGGACAAACGTAATGAAACGCCAGCGATGTGTAATGCATATTATCGCACGCTCGTGGTTATAGATGCAGTATAACCAAACTGGTCAATTTATAGCATGCACTAACAGTCGCTATAAACGTTGACGATATAATGAGAACTCATACAAAAAACGTTTGTTTTATCAGAAACAAAGGTTTAAATCACAGCAAATAGCAGACTTTTTGCATATGTTCGTAGACATGCCTCATCACACAGTAGTGAATTACGGGAAAATTTTTTACTGAATTTTTTCAGCTTACAAATTTTGTGATGGGGGATATCGTTTGTAGTAAACACATTCCAGTTATATCTGACCTTTAGCGCGATCTCCTTAAAACGTTTGAGCGAAAAGTCAGAAAATTGACCAGAATACTCCGTTGAATCCTTGCTATTATATTGACCACAAGAAAATTGGAACATGTCCTCGCAGGGGCTCACTGAGAAATTCATTTTCCCAATGATGGTCGAGGCTGTCTCAACGCACTCTTTTGTCTTACACACCTATAACGGAATAGACAGGAGAGATATGTAAGCGTTTAATAAAGAATCTAAATTTAACTGCATTCTTTTACTACTTTATGGGCTTATTTATAGGGGAACGCTTATTGTGACGTTAAACTCCAACTGAAAAAACAAAACGAATAAATATTTAGGAACTATTTATTTTAAAGAGTAAAGACGTACGCTTTAATCAATTTGATTTGATAATGCGCTAAATTCAGGGATTTTTTTTTAAAGAGGGAAATTTTAAATATGGTATCTATGCATTTTTTAAAAATTTTCTGAAAATACAATGATCTTCATGAAGTTATAGTTGTAGTTTCATTCTCATTTGAAAATAACCTGTCGTTCTGTAGCATTCTTCTGGAATAAATCCGCCTTTTCTTGTTCATTGCTGGAATGTCCAATCCATAAAACCATGGTGAAGTGCACGTTGACCACAAGAAGAGCGATGATGGCACAGCCCATTACAAACAACAAGTAAACCAGAGAAGAGTTCTTCTTCTTGGTCACGTTACTGTTCAGGGAAATAAACATGTTTCAAGTTTGTAGTATCAGTTTCGTTACCACTATTTTACCATTTTCTTATAATTCTGTTTTCATTTTATGTTTAATTTGTATAGATTTATAGCAATCAGTTTTCATTTCGTTCGTTACAAAAATTGATTATAATGTGTGTATGAGGACACATTTTTTTTATATTCAGTAATAGTAATAGTCTAATAGTTAATGGACATAAAGATGACAACAATAGATACTAAAGAGGTTTAAAAAATTCTGTGTTTATATGATAGCACTGGTGCAACTTTTATTTAGCGTCAATTTTTGGGGAAAATCGACTTTTGAAAATACATGGATCAATTTCCAGGATGCGCAAAATTTCTCCCATTGTATTAATTAATTGTAAACATGATTTTTGTTACTATAACTTATTTAACTGTTATCTGCTTGTAGCATGGTTTGGTTAATTTAAAGATATGTCATTTGAACTTCGAAGTCATGATGATTTATTTTATCCCTCATTGTAGTCTTAATGTCCCTTAACTTAAGTCTTGGGGGTCTTTTATAATTTAAAAAAATCTAATGAAGATAAAAAGAAGTAGATCTATTTTAACGCAATTTGCCTTGGGAAAAATTTGCGTTTATAAATTTGAAATTTGGTTACTCTGTTCGAGCTTTAAACAGCAACTCCTCCTGAACCATACCAGAAGCAGGGTTTGACTCTTTTACAAATATGTTTATGAGGTCCCAAGGATGTGCGCGGACCCAAAAATTTACCGAAAATGTTTATTGGATTTCCTTGAAAATATTTTTTTTAACGAAAAAATATCAGTATTTTGTCATCTTCTCGCCAACCTTAACATCTATCAGGTTGAACCCATTGCCAGACGGTAGCTAATGATATTTAGAGCAATGGTGGAGAGGGATTTTTCAATCATTTATATTAACTTGTGGTGTTTGAGCCATGCGTGCTTTCCGAAAAAAATGGATATATTTTTAACCCATTTCCTCGTAAGCTAGCGAGCTGAAGTTTTGCAGGCAGACTCATGCCGATGATAAAAATGATGTGTCAAAATTAAAAATCAATCCTATGGCCAGTAATTGAATTATTGAATTTTTTAATTATTTTATTTATCTCTATGTATTATGTTAATTTTTTAGATAGAGTGTTGTGATGCGTGTTATGTTCAACAACCTTTCCTGTCGCACAATAAGTTGCGCATTATGTTGACAATACTTTTTAAAAATATATTCAAAATTGGTGCGCATTATATTAAAATAATTTTACGAGACATAATTAGAATTTTGTATTTTCGGATTGTTTTGCGCTGCGTATTATAATGAACATCTTTATAGCTATGTCTCGTATATAAAATACAGAATAGGACTGCATAAAGCTTTTTTATTTAAAAAAACAAATTACACAGACTATTTGTGTAAGGAAACAATAAATTAAAGCTTTATTATCAACTAATACAAATAATGGTAAACGTTTCGGCTCATGCCTTCATCAGTACAAAAACAATTACATGTACTTACATATATATTCAAATTAAAACATATTAAATTCTATGTGATAAAATGAAAAGAAATGAAAGACAAAAATAAACACGGACATAGAATATAAGAAAAAGGAGGAAGTTGAAGTATCTAAAGTAACAGTGAAAACCACAACGGGAAAACGATTTTGCAGTCATGTAAAATTGTGGATTTGGTTAATTCCATATGGAGCCAACGTACCAAACCGTTTTATGAGTCTATTTTCCATGTGGACTCTATCATGGGTATTGGTTGCATATAAAATACCAGTAACTACAATATCCAAAATGCCATCGTGGTCAACACTGTTAAAATGTTTAGACACAGGACACTGAGCCTGTTTATTTATATTGTACAGGTGTTCTCTAAACCGATCTCCAAGACGACGACCTGTCTCACCCACATAAATTTTTTTACATCTCTTGCAAATAATTGCATAAATCACGTTGCGACTGGTGCAAGTGAATCCATCTTTTATTAAGAATTGTTCAAGAGGGAAAGAAATTTTGTTAATTTCAACCACATATGGACAAGTATTGCAACGGTTACGGTTGCAACCTTTTGTTCCAATATGTGCTTTCATTGTGGGAAGGTGACTTCTTACAAGTATGTCTCTGAGGCTTTTATCTCTCCGGAAAGCAAAAAGAGGAGGTTTTTTAAAGACCTGCTGAGTTAGAGGGTCAGCCATAAGGATTGATCGGTTTTTGAGAATCACCTGGCGGGCCTTAAAATTATGGGGATGGAAAGTTAAAACAAATTTGCATCTATCACATTGATCGTGAACAGATGATGTAAATGTGTCCTGTCTGGTCATGCCTTTAATTCTATTGACAGCTGATGTTAAGATTGTTTCCGGGTATGACCTCCTTCTAAAAAAGTCCAGCATCTCATCACTTCTTTCCAAGAAGTCTGCCTCATCACTGCAGAGTCTTTTAAGTCTTAGTAGTTGTGAAAATGGGATAGAGTTCCTACACGATTGAGGATGGGACGATGTATATAGAAGGAAACTATGGCTGTCTGTAGGCTTGTAAAAGATGGATGTTGATATTTTGTTTTCTTTTAATTTTATTTGTATGTCCAAAAAGTTAACAGTACTCCTATGAATAGTTGATGTGAATTTTATTATATAAAGGATTTAGAGTAAAAAAAATTGTTTTTTTTTACTGATTTTTAAAAAATCTATTTTCGTTCGACTCCTGCAATCACATTATTGGTGTAATGCAGCGTGAGGGGATATGACGTCATATGTTGTTTAGTTTAAGAATTACTTATTGGTAGTGATTATCGCCTCGTCAGGACGACCCAATATGTGGCTGCATACGCGCTCGTCCACTTCCGGTTACTGCTATTCTTGGTAACATTGTTTATAAAATGATGTTTATAAAATTGAAGAGTTACAAGTATTCACTGCGCCTTTCATTGAAACTCCGATTCTATATGTGCATTCAAATAATCTCTCAAATCTATCACTAAACCTAACCCAAAATCCTAAAAACTATCACTAAACCTAACCCAAACCCTAAAAACTATCACTAAACCTAACCCAAACCCTAAAAGCTATCACTAAACCTAACCCGAAACTTAAAAACTATCACTAAACCTAACCCAAACCCTAAAAACTATCACTAAACCTAACCCAAACCCTAAAAACTATCACTAAACCTAATCCAAACCCTAAAAGCTATCACTAAACCTAACCCAAACCCTAAAAGCTATCACCAAACCTAACACAAACCCTAAAAACTATCACTAAACCTAACCCAAACCCTAAAAACTATCACTTAACGTAACCCTAAAGTCTATCCCTAAACCTAACATCAAAACAAACCATTAAAAAAAATCTTATTCATTATCAATTCATGAAGTATTGTTTAAAAAGAAATATTGGCATCAGTAAGGAATTGAAACCCGGACCCGCGATGAAGCGTACTATCTTACTATTAATACGACCACACAGCCACAAATACCAATGAATGTTTTAACGCTATAAAAACAATGTTACCAAGAATAGCAATAACCGGAAGTGGACGAGCGCGTATGCAGCCGCATATTGGGTCGTCCTGACGAGGAGATAATCCAACCTCCTTGAGATAATCACTACCTTACTTATTTGAAATGATTATAAATGTAATCTAGAATGATTTCCCTTGAATAAAAAAAATCGGAAATTTATTGCTGGAAATTGCATTTAAATACTCATTCGAGATTTATTACTTGTTTTTCCAGATATTTACAGAGGAGAGTGATGGATTAAATATCATGTTCATTTGACTCACGTTTGTACGCTTTTTCTAGTCGTAGATTTCTCAACAGTGGTACCATTTACTTTTAATTAGTTTTTCCTTTTGCTATCTATCTATCTATCTATCTATCTATCTATCTATCTATCTATCTATCTATCTATCTATCTATCTATCTATCTATCTATCTATCTATCTATCTATCTATCTATATATCTATCTATCTATCTATCTATCTATCTATCTGTCT
>MUZC01004815.1:146348-175225 GCA_002072015.1 Radix auricularia | reverse complement strand
TTTGGGGGGGGGGGATTGGGGTTCTCGTCTCATGTATATATAAGGTGAACGCCACTATCTCAAACATAAACCTCTGCTCTGGATTCAGCAACTCACTTTCGGATTAATTGAATACCATTACAAGTTTTTTAAATCTCCCCCAAGACACTGTGCTTAAGTTCGCGTTTTCTGTAACAATATGTAAGTAAATTTTAGAAGTTCTTTTTTTTTTCAAGTGACACTATTCAATTTTATCTCTGTTACTGTTTTTTTTATTAAAAGAACCTCAAATATCCATTCTCTTTGCGTCCAATATATTAGTTTTCACATTATATAAATCAGATCTGATTGGATGCCGAATTCTCTTTCAGACCTGATTGGATCCCGAATTCCCTTTGCGTTATAGTTTTCCTAAAATTTTTATGAACACATTAAGTGTTTCTAGTTCCTGTGAACCGAAATTCTGCTGTCCATAAAACATTGTCTATTATTTATTTTTCGTTCAAAATGCATCAAATTTTTAAAAATTATTACCAGCATTATAATGTTCTCCCAACTATTTCATGCTTTCAGACTCTGGCCAATGTTATAAGAGTATTATAGTCCCCTCCCCGCCCCACCTTTCATCCTATTGTACTGATGAAGGGATTAGCCAAAACGTCTACTGTTATTAGTGTTAGTTCATAAATAAAGCTTAAATTTATGGTTTACTAACACAATTAGTTTGTGTATTTGGTTTGTTCATCCTAGGAAGGCATCTTGGGTTATGCGGTGGTTTTTAAGATTATTGGGGTTAACTTTGTATAAACTTTAAACCTTTGGAATGTAGATGTTTTGTTTAATATTTTTGGTCCCCTTTTATCCTAATGTTCTATTATATTATAAACTCTGGTGTCTCTAAAAAGTTCTCAGAAATTCTCCATCTATGATTACTAGTTTGAGAACACCATGCACTTCTTGCAAACATTCTCTGCGATATTATACAAGTCATTTTTCTTGAAGACAATCGCTCGGTATTAAGCTTTAGGGCCAATATGGGTATATAAAATATATTTTCAGCCTCTGACTTCATAGATACATTAACTTTCGGGCCCTTCAAAGCCGAAAGGCCCTTGATGATTTTCCCACCATTTAATTTAAAACTGCTTGTACTACCTTTGGCTCTCAGAACATAGCCAGTCTAAAATGAGGTGATTTTATAATGGTGATACATTGAAAGCATTACTCAATGTACCTCGCCCATTACCTTGCGTGTGTCAGTTTGTATATGGCATCTGTCCGTCTACGAAAGACGATAGATTTATCATTATTATTTGCAGCTCTTGGTGTGGCTGGTGAGACCAATCTTTGAGTGGCAGTCTCTTCTGCATTTTACACACACGAATTTAGTGGGGCAGTGTTGCCTGGCCTATCTCCTCGCTCTGTTTCTAATTGCTTCTTCCTTAGTTTGCTCCTCTGCTCTTAGTGATCCTTCTTTCACTGTAGCTCGCCACGTGGTCCTATCCTCAGCCAGGTTTTCCCAGTTTTGTATGTCAATGTTGGCTACTTTCATGTCTCTCCTGCATATGTCCGTGTATGTGAGACATGGCCGACCAACTGACCTTTTCCCTGTTGCCAGCTCGCTGTATAGCACATCTTTGGGGATGCGACCAGTTTGCATTCTCTTGACGTGCCCAAGCCAGTGGAGGCGTCTTTGACTTAGTATGGCTGGAATGCTGCTCATGCTTGCTTGAGCCAGGACCTCTGTATTTGAGAATTTCTCTTTCCATATTGTCATTTTGTATTCAATCGATATGGTTACTTGATTCCTAAATATTGCTAAAACTTAAGTGAAGTTACCCGTGTCAATGTTGGCAACAGTTGAAAAGGAAAAAAAATACCATCATATTTAAATATTTTATTTGTGTTGGGATGTTTACAAAGCCTGCGAAAGACATTGGTTCCCATCTTTAACTTTCAATAATGTAAATCCATTTTAAAGCTCCTTTATTTATATTTAATTTATCATTTAACTTATTTCCTTTTTTTTCTCCTCAGTGACTTTGAAACGAACATGGAAGACAAACAATCTGAGAGGTCACACTCAAAGTCTACGAGTCGTAAGAGAAAGTTCTCCGCCATTGATAACGAAAGGTAATTTGATTTAATCAAAACATTTTATGTTGATTTGCTCTTTGATATCCTAATTCTTTAACCATTTGATTCACTTACGTTTTCACAGTGATGACATTGTGCTATTAAAACGTAATAATGTTAAATGCACTTCCTTAAATCCGAATCCTTCTGTAAATTTATTTTAAGTACTTATTATGTCCAAAAAGAAACGCGGGTTAAAAAAATTATACCATTCCGCTTTTATTAAATTTAAATTAACGTTTTCATTGCACTAACCAATGAGTCAAAATACAGAAATTAGTTGCTAGAGAGCTTAAAAAATGTCCAGATAAACAGTCGTTTTAGTGTGACTAAAATAATAAATATAAAGGTATATTTATGAAAAAGTATATATGTCAGGGCTTTAGTACATGTCTTCATTAAATTATCGTGAAAATACTTACTATACATAAGAAAACTAATTAGGTACTAACATAAAAAGATGAGCTTGTGCACTTAATAAAAACAACACTCAATTAAAAAAAAGATTAACGATGTTATACTTAAGTTAAAAGATTAACTAGGAAAATTGTTTTATTCGTTGTTATTCATGTGTTTTTCTGTTTTAAATGATCATTCAAGAAATATATGAATTAATTAAAATGACTATGCCTGTTTCCTCTATCATAACAGAGATCGTGAAAACAGAGATGAGATCGCAGACTCAACTAAGAAGAGACTCCAAACTGCCATAGAAAAGGGTGACTTGTCTGATGTCACAAAAACTCTAACACTGTTTAACATCAACGCTTCGACCGAACCCGGCAGAGACCTCCTCAACGTGGCACTCATCAAATCGGCTCTGATAGGGAACGAGGGTATCGTCTCTAAACTCATTTCTGCTGGAGCAGACGTCAACGAAATACACAAGCATGGCGTAACAGCGCTGAAGGCTGGCATAGCTTCCAACAGTTATCACATGGTGGAGTTGTTACTGATGAACAGAGCCAAAGTCAATCCGCAGCTGAGGAAAACAGAAGAGAGCCCTTTGAATTTCGCCCTGAAGGCTGGATTCAGTTCTGATCCCGTCATCGGATGTGACGGATGGAACCCGCAGTCTATGACGGACACGAAAATTATCAAACTGCTCCTGGATAATGCGGCGCTGGTCAGTGAGAAGTGTGTAGACGGTTACCTCCCATTGTCTTTGGCTGCCTCTTCCAACAGGGACGCGATCGTCAAACATTTGATAAAGAAAGGCGCTTCAGTCAATCAGGCTGACGATAAGTACGCTATGACGCCTTTGATGCACGCGGTGGTGGCCGGGAACAACTATATTGTTAACCTGCTGCTGTTACAGTTGGCGAACATCGATGACGCCAACCGCTGGGGTTACACGCCCCTCATGCTGGCCGTCCAAATGAAGAAGCGAGACGTCGTCATCAGCTTACTCCACAGAGGCGCCGACCCCAACAAAGTCAGCCATTTCGATGGCAAGAGTGCGCTCATCTTGGCGACGGAAGCTAACAGCATTGAAATCATGATGGCTCTCTTGTTTTACGGGGCAGACGTCAACTACAGAAAACCCTTCCACAGACGCGGTACCACCGCTCTGATGGTGGCGTCCCAGCTTGGCCTCTTGTCAGCTGTGGAGGTGCTCCTCACTCACAACGCGTATGTTCATTACATTAATGAAGATGGTAATACAGCCATTACACTTTGCTTTGATGTGGACATTATCAAAGTTTTGACACGAGCTGGATCGGATCAGTTTCTCACCTCAGATAGGGTTTTACATTAGTTAACGTTAAATTACAGTAT
The DNA here is from genome assembly GCA_002072015.1 of Radix auricularia. Taxonomy (NCBI): domain Eukaryota; kingdom Metazoa; phylum Mollusca; class Gastropoda; family Lymnaeidae; genus Radix; species Radix auricularia. The sequence goes on along the minus strand of MUZC01004815.1, from coordinate 171,331 downwards.
GTATTATAAGATCACAATTAACAATAGTTAAATCAGTTTATTTTGCTGTGATATCGTCATCATTTTGATCATTTAGTGTCACGATTGTGTTAGAATGAGAACCTTTTTATTTACAATACCAATTTAATGTTTTGTTAATATTTTTATGTACATTTTTTAACAAGAATAAATATATCTGTATAGTCTAAATCATGTTTTGAAATTAAATGTATTATATAATTTTGGATATGTGCTAATAGATCAAATTAAAGATTGCTTTTATTAAAATTAAATTATTCTAATTTTATATTTCAATATATAAATACTAGTACATGTATAACGAACAAATATACATTTGGACTTGATATCTTCTCAGATATTTTCTCATATTTTCTCCATTACAATTAAATCAATTCAGTTTTTCAAAGTATATTTTATACCCTTAAAAACTATAATCCTTGGACACTTATCATCGTTAAAGAACTCCTCTTATCTTTTCGGAGTCCAAATGACTAATTCACTGATCGTTTACGAGACTGGATCATTGCTAAGTACATTTGCAATGTTCCATTTTATAAATATATTACACATTCATGGATCAAAAAGTTTATTTACCTGATGTGTTATTTTAACTATTTCTGGAAGAAGTTAATTCAAAATACTTTATTCGTAGAAAAGAACTACCCCAAACTAAAGATGCAAAAAACTATCATGGAATCCCAAAGTCAATAAAGTTTTTGAAAAATCAAACATAAACGTATGCTTTATGAAAAGAAACTTTTACAAATGTAATATAGAAATAAAACTCAAATATTACCTCACGTTCACGATGAGACCTGTCCTAGAATATGCATCTTCTGTATCGGACCCATCCACCAAAGAAAACATTGATAAACTAGTTCAAACAAGATCTGCCAGATTCATTACTGGACAATATTCAAAACTTACAAAAATAACACTATTAGTTAAATCATACATTGAAACATTAGAGGAAAGAAGAACCTAAAGTAAAGTAGTAATTATACATAAAGCAAATTTAGAAGTTGAACACAATTATAACCTCCTTATAGAAATAAGGATAAAAACATATTTCTTATTGCGTTTCCAAGAACAACCACATACAAGTTTACGTTCTTCCCATCCAGTATTCGGGTGCGTAATGTTTTGACTGAAGAAACCAGGAAATCCAAGACTTTATCAATATTCAAAACTCTAATAAGATTGCAGGGCTATTCGAAAACCATAGATAAGCATAGGACACATTAATCTTCAGTATAGAAGGAGCGTCTGTAACGGATAAGAAAAGATGTTATTTTAATCAAATCCATATTTATTTTAAAAAATAAGATGATCAGGAATGAAAATAAACTAGAACATTGACGCCTCCACTCATTGTACAAAAGGTATGCACTCATAATGGGCAGTGGCGTAGATACATTTCATGATTCCTGAAGCATAACCTTCCTATCCCTCGCTTGGCACTACATTAATACCTATTAAATATAATCATAACTGTTTGTAATGACCCACCCCAATAACAGGAAATGGTAGTAATGTATGAAATTACACTCTTTTTTAAATTAGGTAGCAATAAAGAAACTTATCAAACGTACTAAATGTTCCAAATCATGCTCACCCTTCCCGTTTGGTACGTCACAGCACTGTGACTTTATCGCCTATAAAAAATTCAAATAATCTATAACCCCATGCACTTATTTAATATCAAAAAGTCGGATAACTCTGGCTCGACTAGGCGTCGGCGAACAGGGCAGTTACCCCATTTCTGCGGGCCATTCAGACTCATTGGGGCCATATGACGTCCGCTAGATATATTAAAAATCCGTCATGTACAATGATATGAAGTTAGGCCCAATTGTGAATCAGTTCCTTCCAGAAAACCCGCACACTATACATGCGATTAAATTATTTGCTATCCGGCTCGATGTGACCACCGATGCCTTTACTAATGCTTATGTTCTGTGTTCGCTACAACAATACAACGGTTTTCAAATAATTGAGGGGGCGTGTTGTTTTGTGCTCTTCTCGAATCACAATGCCAATAAACTTAAGATATAATTTGATACGGTTAATTTAAAATGGGAAGTCTGTATTACTGTATTACTGTATTACTGTATTACTGTATTACTGTATTACTGTATTACTGTATTGTATTACTGTATTACTGTATTACTGTATTACTGTATTACTGTATTACTGTATTACTGTATTACTGTATTACTGTATTACTGTATTTCTGTATTACTGTATTACTGTATTACTGTATTACTGTATTACTGTATTACTGTATTACTGTATTACTGTATTACTGTATTACTATAACTGTTGAAGGGGCTCCAGGTCGAGTGCCTATTTGTTTTTATTGTTAAAGATTTAATCATTATTTATTATTAAAATAGAACGGACAGATTCATTTTTATATACTTGTCAGGCTACTAAAACTCACCAGATTCATTTTAGACACTTATCAGGTTACTAAAACTCACCAGATTCATTTTAGACACTTGTCAGGTTACTAAAACTCACCAGATTCATCTTCGGCTGGTTCTTAGCTCCAGACTCTTTGGGTATTAGTAAGAGGCACTAATTAAAAACTCCCCCAAAATGTGAGAGACGTGTTGTTGTGTTGACATATTATGAGCGTGTGAGATGACTGAGTATGCGGCACGTGGTTTGTTATGTGAATGATAAATAGTGTGTAATAGTGAACTAGAGCATGGCTGGCGATAAATGTGAGGTTGACAATGTAACAAGGAGTTAATTCAAGTCAGTTGTTACTCAGACCACAAATTAAAGAGTTGAAGTCGTGTTTCTTGACTCAAAATTAATTCTACATGGTGTCAGAAGTGTACTGAGTCCATAACTTCTACACAAACCCCAGAGTCGTTTGGGCAGGACCCCGCGCCTGCGGGACAACGTCAACATAAACTTCTGTATCGTTCGGTAATGGCGGGGGGGGGGGGGAAGTTCCCCTACCCCTGGGCTTGACAGACGTGGACCCTTTTGTATCGGGCATTTTGAAGTTAGTGCTTGACATGGTTACAGGTTATGTATAAAATGTTTAAGATTTTACATTTTTGGTAGTTTTGTATTGAATAATTATGTGAAATCAAGTGTTGTCCACATATAGTCGTGAAAAATCAGAAAATGATTTAACCAAACATTAGTACATAATTAAGTATACGAGATCATTTGACAATAACTCTTGTTCTTGCAATCGTAGATATAGAACCAACAACTATCAGTTAAAACGACTCATTTCTCATACAATATAAATGCCTTGTCGGTTATTTCCCCCCCCCCCACAAAGTTCTATTTGGCTGTTTTCTTTGATCGGGCACTGACCATATTTTAAAATTAAAGAAGTGCAACAATTGACCTCACCTACTCTGATAATTCAAGAAGTTTTGTATACCACTATTATATAATTATAAAAAAGGTTGTTTTTTTTTTCCCCTTATTTTTGTTTTGTTTTAATGCACAGGAAATGGAACGTAAGGTTACCTCAAGTTGTTAGGTATAATTTCCTTTAGGTGCTTTCTAACGTTATATTAGATTTTATTTCATGACGCACTCAATCTAAATGCCGTGCTTATATTTTTTTAAATATTCGGTTGTAATATAATAAGCTTCAAATCACCTCTCACTAATTCACAATGTAACAACTCCATACTAGATCTAATAGACTTTGAATTGCGAGAATTGAATTTTTTTTAAAACCTTGTATTCATATTGAGGCTAAATTTTTTAAAAATAATTTTCCTTTACCAAAGAAAAGATTCAAAAAACTTATTTTTTAACACAATTAAAAGTTTTTAAAAATTCAAATTAATCAATAATTGACTTCTTTAATTTCAAAAATGTACATAAAGATCTCATCAAAAAGTATGTAAAAGGCAGTGCAAGATAAAAACAAATGAAATTAAGTATAGCACTTCATTCTCCTTGGTATCTAGTTAAATGGAGTAATTTTGATGTGTCAGTAATGAAGTAATGTCACATTATTAAGGTGTGGGAAATTGATCTGATCCAACACGGTCCAAAACTTTACCAATGTCAACGTCGGACGTTAGTGTCATCGCTGTGTTACCATCCTCATCTCTTGAATGTACGTCCGCCTTATGCCTCAGGAGCACCTCCACAGCTGACAAAAAGCCAAGCTGGGACGCCACCATCAGAGCGGTGGTACCGCGTCTGTGGAGGGGTTTTCTGTAGTTGACGTCTGCCCCGTAAACCAACAGCGCCAAAATGATTTCTATGTTGTCAGCCTCCGTCGCCAAGATGAGCGCACTCTTGCCATCGAAATGGCTGACTTTGTTGGGGTCGGCGCCTCTGTGGAGTAAGCTGATGACGACGTCTCGCTTCTTCATTTGGACGGCCAGCATGAGGGGCGTGTAACCCCAGCGGTTGGCGTCATCGATGTTCGCCAACTGTAACAGCAGCAGGTTAACAATATAGTTGTTCCCGGCCACCGCCGCGTGCATCAAAGGCGTCATAGCGTACTTATCGTCAGCCTGATTGACTGAAGCGCCTTTCTTTATCAAATGTTTGACGATCGCGTCCCTGTTGGAAGAGGTAGCCAAAGACAATGGGAGGTAACCATCTACACACTTCTCACTGACCAGCGCCGCATTATCCAGGAGCAGTTTGATAATTTTCGTGTCCGTCATACACTGCGGGTTCCATCCGTCACATCCGATGACGGGATCAGAACTGAATCCAGCCTTCAGGGCGAAATTCAAAGGGCTCTCTTCTGTTTTCCTAAGCTGCGGATTGACTTTGGCTCTGTACATCAGTAACAACTCCACCATGTGATAACTGTTGGAAGCTATGCCAGCCTTCAGCGCTGTCACGCCATTCTCGTGTATCTCGTTGATGTCAGCTCCAGCAGAAATGAGGGTAGAGACGATACCCTCGTTCCCCGAGAGGGAAGCTTTGATGAGGGCGACGTTCAAAAGCTCGATCCCGGGCTCGGTGGAGGCGGTGATGTTAAATATTTTTAATGTATTGGTGACCTGGGACAAGTCGCCCTTTTCGATAGCTTCCTGGAGTCTCTTCTTCGTAGAGTCTGCGATCTCATCCCCGCTTACATCAAATCTGCAATGAAAAAAAAAAATTCATTTGATTATTTCATATATTTGCTAAGTAGACTTTGTTTAAGAGTTAAAACAAAAGTTTTTATATTCAAACTTGTAAGATTTGATTTTAATAACTGATCGAAATGTCGTTATATACAGGAAAACTTTAGCACGAAACAGCAATAGAAAATTATTAAAAGTAGAAACAGTGGGAATACAAGTGGTAAAATGTGTGCATAAAATGTGAGGAAAGCCAATTATTCGACCATTAAGCCATTTAAGTGGTGGATTCTGACGAAAAGAACATAGACACTAATGATTTTTTTCTCATTATATCACCTGATAAATAAAGAGACAAAACAACTGTACAAATTATTTGGAAGTGTGGTTCAGAGGTTACACGAATAAAAACTCAGAGAAAACAAATGTTCAGAGAAATATGTTCATTTACATGAATGGTCCAATGCAGATTTAAGGTATCTGGCAGCGAATCGGAGATATCCAATAAGTTGGAGAGGTAGGAAATGGAGAGAAGTGCCAACGTTCTAGGCGGGTTGAAGCCCCACATAGATAGATGATAATGCTCCAATGAAATAATAAACATGGACGAACCAATAAAATAATAAACATGGACGAGCCAATAAAATAATAAACATGGACGAGCCAATAAAATAATAAACATGGACGAGCCAATAAAATAATAAACATGGACGAGCCAATAAAATAATAAACATGGACGAACCAAAAAAATAATAGGAATCATTACATCTATGATGTTTTATTATTTTTGTAAAACATGTACAATAATAATTTTTAAGCACCAATCCTAATCTAGTGTTGCAATGGAACGGGGTTAAGATGACACATTCGTATTTAAATCTCTAAAACCTATAAGAATAAATTATCTTAAAAATGACATAAAACATTTAAGACCTTCAGCATTCAACCAATGTCGAAGCTTATATTTCGTAAGCAGAAAGTTGAAACTCAAATGAATACGCTGTATTATATATACTAGATTCTATAGTGTGTTAATCGATTTCTTGGAATCTTTTGCATAAAATTGTCCAGAGAAAAATTGGTTTTAGAGTTGAATATTTATAGAATGGAAAATGGAATAAATCCAACCACTTCCACATATTTATTGTCAGTTAGAATAAATGAAATATTTTTTTATAAATAAAAGTTTCACCTTTCGATAGCTGTAAACACTCTCTTGCGTGGCGTGGGCTTCCTATCTGTTGGCTCTATCTCTAACTGTTTCTGTGCCATTGCAATGACTCTGATTAAAATAATAATTATTATAAAATTAACCGACATAGAAAACGCCGTCTTTTTTTTAATAGTAAAAATTCAGGTAGTCATAATATATTCTGAAGCATATCAAGATTTCTAAAAAGTTTTTTTGATTTTAAACGTGCTTTTGATGTCGTCATCGAAAATTTAACACCCTCCAGCCCACCACCCCAACCACGCATCCAATCTCAGGTAAAATAAACACTTAAACTGTTTGACTGTGGTGGATTAAAACTTCTTTACGATTCAAAACAAAACAAAATTTAAATAGCGCGTTTATTTGAGGGATTATTTACATTGCACGTGTCTTTCCCCCCTCTGATTAGCAGTCGTAGTATAGAAGCTCAAGATTAGCCTTGAAAAATGTGAAGTCTTTGGATAAATCGCTAAGAATAAAATTCTGACATGGGGAAAAAGAAAGGGGGAAGGCTGTCCTGATCTTGCTTTCAATGACTCAATATATTTGTAAAGTCAGTTATCTTTATGCAAAGCAAGGTGTTTAGCCTTAGGGTTGCAATACTGAGGGCTACCAAAAAAATCTTTAACTTTTTCGAGAGGAGATTATAAGCAAGGGGAGCCTATGTGGGTCAGAAAAGAGATAATTTTATGCGATAACTTTCCCTGAGTCAGATTTTTTTTCAAACCAATTCCCCCAGAATACTGAGAATAAACTATACAACGAAGATGGAAACGAAATTTTAACTGCATGCTGATAAGACGTCTGTCTTACTAAAGTGCCTCCCCGCACTCACAAGATTTAAAAATAAAAACAATATCGATTTCTTTGCAAGAAAAATATGTTAAGACGTTATCAACTATTATTCAAATGAAATCCTAACGATCAAAAGAGGCATAAATATAGAGAAATAAGACTTTAGAAGGACTCACCTATTGCTCTCATCGTCTTCTTGATCCCCCAATATTTAATAATTGATTGTGCGTTTGTCCAGTTTACGACTTTGAAATTTCAAAGACTTTCCGCATTCACCACTATGCATCGTTAACATTCCCCATGCAATTAACCCTTTCTGTTGTTAAGTTATGAACCGTATTTTAATTTTATTCAAATAATAAATTAGTAATCCCTTTATATTTTAGACACCACTAAAAGTTCTCATTAACAATACAATTGTAAATCCGAATAGACCGTTGAATGGCGCATACCTTTGTCTCTATCACTTTGAGTTTTAAAAAAAATTGTTCTAACAAGGACAAACTATCCCTTTAACCCCCACCAGTGCTGGATTTACCTATTTCCTAAACAAGCTTTTGTTTAGAGCCCTCATAATTTGTGTGCATATTTGGCATTAACATAGAATATCTGGACTTCAAAAGGGACCCCATATCTCAAATAGCCTATGGCCCCATCACGTCTAAATCCGGCCATGACCACTGCAGTGTACGGTCTAAAATGTTGGCATGCTTTTTTTATAGGTTCATTATCTTAGAAATACAAACTGTTTATTGGTGATCTCTTTTTGTTGAGGAATGGTATAGCCTAAAGGTGTGCCTGGCTAAATGGCAAAATGCCAAAAGCAGCTATAGTGTTCATACACAAACTTTCAAATGTTGCGTTAATCAGAAGAAAAAAAATTGAGGAAATCACGTGTCCAACAAACTAACAATCACTCACCTGAAAGGCGCATGAAACTTGACCATAGGCAAACAGTCTTCAATGATCTTGACGGACAGTGGCTGATGTTAACCTTGTAAACTTGTTATGGCTTCCAAATAACTCGGTGAAGTAAGGCAGTTCTTGCATGAAATCCTGCTGTTCCTACAGAGAGCACCACAGAAGTGTGAAGCGCTTTGCTTTCGTTTCTACGAAGAGTGGAGTTTCTAAGTCGGTGGTTGTAGGTACGCACGGCTTCTCGACTGTCAATCATTTATTTGATCGTAATTTTGTCCATTTCGATGACCAATCAAATAAGGCGACTTGACACATCCCCACCTATCCCACACAATAAAATACATACCCCCACCCCCAAACTTTTGCGGGTGAAACATTCCTGCCATCTCGTCAGGTAAGGTCAAGTCGCTGTCCCCAGTTTTCCGGCAAGGTTGTCAATTTGTGGTGACGCATCCGCTGTCGCTGTGGTCAGCTTTTGTTGATGTTAGCCAACGTTGGGACGTGCCATCAATGTGGACGCTACTCATCTCGTGGACCAAGGTGGTGCTATTTTCTGACGGGTTGGGCAGCGAGGTTAAATCCTCACGCGAGGACTTGTAAGTTGGGGAGGGGTGGGGAGGATCCAGGGATATTTCTTTCGCTGACAATGCCCCCCAACATTAAGTGCAAATTGCAATATGTATATACATAACTATATTTAACGCAATTTTGGAAGTAGTATATGATAAAACCAATGTGTTGAAGATATTATTGATCTTTGTGAAGTTTCTTTTTTCAAATAAGTTTTTTTTAATAAATCATTTTTTTTTCAAACTTAATTTCAAATTATAATATCATTAACCTGTGTTTTTCCTGCAGATGGTCTGCCCCCAGAAGAAACAAAAGAGACTCGCAGGTTTGTACCAATACCTGAAACTGATTTCTCTACTAGTTTTTCACACTGGGTAACGCCAACCCTAATGAAGCCATCAAACACATTAATCTGTCCCAGCCTTATATCTTTATTAATTTATTATTTTGTTGGACTCTGTGATAGGTTGAGCATGTTGAGTTGTGATATTATTAAGTGTTTAAAATTCCCTTTTTTTCAGCTTTGAGATTTTGCGACAGATTAGCAGACTGGAATCATCGGCATCCTTCCCTCTCGCAAGACGTTGGTCTGATGTGCATTTCCTTGTGTGGCTGTGCAGTCTTTACCACAGCTTTTGCAAACGAATTCTATGCTTCCCAATGCTTTGGCCTTTCTCCTAGCTCTTTTGTCTGTAGCCTCCTCCATCCTTCGCTCCTCGGCTACTATAGCGCCTTCTTTTACAACTGTACGCCACGTAGATCGGTCTTCTGACTGAAAATCCTACATGTGGAAGAAAATCAGCAGTCCCGAGCCTGCGCTCTTCATGGGGCTTCCCAGAAAACCCCCTCAGCCCTCTGGCCCCCTAAGGGACGTAAAGACTGAGAAGCCCCCCCGGAGCGGTCGCTGCTACAAGCGGCCACCTGGGCGTCCAGGGCACTAGGCCGAAAACGCCTCCCACTAAAGTGTGCCTCCCAAGGGAGGTGTGGAATTTCCCTACTGTGACTCGCTATCAACATAGTATCACTTTGGCGCCACCACGGCAAAGCTTACGAGTCTATATAGTTTAGATCGCCGCAAAGCGTGGGGATCATCACTGACCTAACTAGGGTTTAAACCCCACCGGAAGGTTTCCTCAGAGCTGGCGACCAAAAGCGTTTCCTAGCGGTACCTTTTGCTATTCCGTACTGGCGCTCCTGGCCCTAAACCGGCACCGCTCAACAGCGTTGCTAGTTAATTGAGGGGGACGAAACGGTCGCTTCGGAGTAACCCGACCCTCAACGGGTACTTTGGTTTTCATCATCGGCATTGCATCTAAATGCTTTGCCTAAGATCCGTACAGCGACTGTAATCATATATGACTAGCACCTAGCGCCTAACAACGGTCTTCGGCTGTCCAAGCCAGGGGTTTGTCAGTTTCAGGTTGTGGTCTGCTCCACAACCTTACTCGTCTGGCGAACCACGTAGAGGTCACCCCTTCTCGCCAGTGGTCTTCTGACTAACACTCCCAAGTCATTTGTGTGTATTCTAGCTGCTTTCGTGTCTCTTTCGTTGACGCGGGTGACCTGTCTTCCTCTTTCCTGAAGCCAGTTCTCCATAAAGGGGGTCCTTGGCGATGCAATAAGGGCTAATTTTTTTTCTACATGTCACAGCCATCACAGAGGTCTTTCACTAAGGATTGAGAACATGCTTTGGGTATTGGCACGCATCAGGACCGCACTATTTGGCATGTTGTTCTGTCAGTTAATGCGAAGCATGCGACTCAGAGACGTCAAGTGGAAGCTATTAAGTTTGCGCTTATGTGAAGTATAGGTGGTCCATATCTCGCTTACTTATATCAACGTACTGATGACGCATGCTCGATAGACATACAGTTTGGTTTTCTCCGTTAGATTGGTGTTTTGCCAGACCCCATTATTTAGTTTAGCCCTTGTGGCCGCTGCCTTGCCAGTTGTACTGTTTATGTTGTCCTCAATGAACGGTGTATTGGTGACCTTGAACTCGGTTGGGGGGGGGGTAGTGACAACCTCAATTATTAGCATTTTACCCTTTTCAAAACTTTAAAGGTTAAGTGATTTTTTTTTCTTAATAAAAATTATGTTCTTTAAACACGGATAGTTTTTAAACCATTATTTTACTGGGGTAAAGTTGTGAATCCTGTTTTTATCTTCAAAGGAATTTACCGTTGCTTGTCAGAAAAATTTCCAAATATTTATAGTGATAAAACACTAAGCAAGATAATCGCTAAAAAAAAAATCTGGAGTGGTGGGTTTGAAGCACTCGCCTAGGGTGAAATATAGTGAAGTTACGCCATCGTACTGACGACTGCGCATTCAAAGAGTCATTGTGATTAAACCGTACCGTCGTTGTTTATCTACGCCCACGTTGGTGCACGGCGTCAAGGTTAGTGGTAACAATCTTGTGACCCAAAAAGTCATCAACCGTGTCGAGCTAATCAGTTGAGTGCCGTCGTGTCACCGCGGCTATTCTGGCGTCGTGCGGTGCTCATGACAAGATGGGTCCAACGTCGGTCAGTTTGGAAACAAAAAGAACTCATACTTATTGTCCTGTTCATTCCAAGATTGTGTCAAGTGTAAATTTTGTTTTAAAATCAAAGCATACCCACGGGCGCTCCATGTTGCTATTCAGGGTGTAGCTCTGGTTAATGTCGCATGGATGGTCAAGGCTGTTATTCCCCATTAATAGAAAATCGTTCACCAGGAGCGGACTGGTAACCCAGCCACTTTCTTTCTCCTGTTGATGTCCATTTATCGTTAAATTCTAATCCAAACGAACCTTGACAGCTGGTTGGCTAATATTTGAAGAAGAAAATCGCCGAACCGTTTATCCGTAAAGCTCACACTTTTTCCAGTGTCGGCTTTAGCTAAAGGGCAGGGGGCGGCTTGCCCCCCACGCCCCTGTTGGGTCTTAAATGGCACCCTCTTAAGACGCCCTCGGTGAACACTAAAAAGGTTTCACTAGAGCACAAAAAAAAAGATTGCTTAACCCGAAATTCTAATCAACACTAAACTGCCAAATGACAATATTGGATTGATAAATATCGTATTACAAAACTATAATATCTGGTTTGATCAGTCAGGAGCGTCGACAAATGGAAAAGAATAGAGAAGTGATAGACGTGGCGTTGTTCTTAGCAAAACAAGGTTTGCCATTTAGAGGACACAGAGAAAATTCTTGCTTTAATGATGGACGTTTGTATAAAAATACTGGACATTTTCGTTAAGTTTTATCTCTATTAGCCAATTACGATTTGACTTTAAATAGTCATCTAAAGTTTGAAAAGAAATATGAACTTTATTTAAGTCATGATGTGCAAAAAAGATTTAATTCAATCACTTGCATCTGAATTATCAGCGATAATTGATAATGAAGTTAATTCTGCACATTTCATTTCTTTTGTTATTGATTGAACCGTTGATATATCTAAAATTGATCAGATGTCAGTTTCTTTACGTTCAGTTATAATATTAGGACATGTTGCGGAAAGATTTATAGGCTTTTATACAGCACTGGATTAACCATTAGGCAAACAAGGCACATGTCCAGGGCACCAAGCGTTTGGAGCTATGGCGGATTAAGGGGGGGGGGTTGAACGGGCTAAAGCCAGGGGCCCCCGACGGTTTGGGGGTCCCCAAACTTTTTATATTTTATAATAAAAGTGTACAAATGTTTGCACGAACCCTTGGAAATATAATAAATAAAATTGATTAATAAATATTATCTCTACAACCGGATTTAGTTGCCTCCCTTAGAGAACATAGTTTAAATTATTGTTTATATTTTTAAAATTTCTCCTTTGTACCAGGGTTCGATTCCCAGCAGTGGAATTAAAAGTTTTTGTTTTCACACTCAATTGTAACATACCGGCGAACACTTCAAACAGTTACTTCTTCGTGTTCGTTTTTTTTTCATTATTAATATTTAGTTACAGTCTTATATTAGCTGTTAACAATCATTTTAAGGGACGCTGGCTGGATAGGGCCCCCGTTTGATTGCAGCCCGGGGCCCCGTGCAGTCTTAATCCGCCCCTGGTTTGGAGGCACCACAAGTCCTCAAGAAAAATGTGTATATTATCTCAGTAGCATTGTGTAATCGTCATGAGATTAGCCAATTGCAAATGTAAAATCGATTTGCCCATTATTCTTAAGTCTCATCCTCGGGTTATAATTGCGTTATAATGTTTATAAGTTTTAAAAAAGACCAGTCACAGAAAGGCGACACCAGAAGAGAAGCAGAGAACATGGCAAAGAAGATGCAAGAATTAGAATTTTCTGTCATGCTTGTCTTTTGGGTAGAAGCGTTACAACATTTTCACAGGGTCCGCAAGCTCTACAAAACGAGCACGTGAACTTGAATATGTGTGCCTATTTGTATTCTTCACTAGCAGCTGACTTGCCTGAATCTAGGAATGAATTGGAAAGGTTTGAAGAAGCTGCAAAAGTAATAACACCAGGTCAACTTTGACCCGTAATCGTAAAAGAATGTGTTCATTGATGGTGATGCCCCTGAGGTATCTCTGAATGTCAGAGAAAAATTTCATAAATCTACTTTCTATGCCATTGTTGACATACTTGAGGCAGAGATGAGTAGACAAGGACGGATATATAATGATATAGCAGTTCAATTTTCTTGTTTGGTCGATGTACCATAAACATCTCACTGTTTTCAATGACTAAGAAATGGTTCCTTATATCTGCTGAGACTAAGAAATGGTTCATTATATCTGCTGATGATTGAGGCAGACTTGTGCACAATTAACGCTGATGATGTACTCAAAAACTTTACCAGATGTAAATTTTAAAAAAAATAATAAAATAATAATAATAATTAAAATCTAATTGCAAAGTTATCGTTTTTTTTCGTCTATCATTTTTACAAAGTTAATCAACTATTAATTTAAATACAGAAATTGTAGGTTTCATTTGAGTGGTATAAGTACAAACATATAGATCTATGTTAGTTTTTGTGCGAAGGGGAACAAGATGGCTTAACGTGTCTATGCTTTTATACTTTGGAAAACAGCAATGTCGCCGCATTAGCTGAGAAGATTTTAAAGGAACTACCAATTACAAAACCGAAACATTGATATCACACTCTGTCGAGGACAGGCATATGATGGCACATCTGTGATGTCTTGAATTAGGATTGGCCTTTAAACTTATTTAAAGAAACTTTCACGCAATGCCAATGTAGTTCATTGTTGTGCCCATGCTTTGAATTTGGTCACTATCGAAGCAATGCCTGTAAACAGTAATGTGCAGTTGTTTTTCGGCACAGTTTACGTCTAGTTTATCACGTCTACATACTCTTAAAGAGCATCATAAATCTCAAAAGGAAACAACAGTAGCTACTCTCAAATGACATTCTGATACAAGATGGGCAAGCCGTAAGCATGCAGTTGATGCATCATTCTCTGCTGTTCTAGCCACTCTAGAAGATATAAATTCAAGGGAATAAACAGAATATAAAGGAAGTTTTAGAGCAGAAGCTATGGGACCATCTGCTTTAATAACAAAATAATGCATGTTTTTTTTCTCATTCTATTTGGTACCGTCCATAATGACGTCACGCACCTAAAATATAAAAAAAGGGGGGTGTCACACTATTGTAACGATGTGTGACGAGGGGGAGGGAGGGGGTTGAAGAAATGTGACGTCACATCAAAATGGTAACTTAAAATTAAAAAAACTTCCAGTGAATTATAGGGTGGCTACAGTTTATTTTATAACATTTTTTTCTTTTTAATACCATCAATGCTTCTCAAAGTGCGGTCGGTAGGCCATCAGACTCTGGTTGGCGTAAGTTATCAAGAAATGAAAATTAAATCTAATTATAATACATGTATTTAAATTTGAGAACCTACAAGAGAACGTATAAAATTGTTACTAGCGTCGTTTGATGTTGACATCAAAGCATGTGTGATGTAGCCGCCGCTCCTTTTGGTTTTCTTACGACAGGAGTCGGCGAACTTTTTTGCTTGTCATCCCACAATATTCAAGTTAATTTGTGCGTTNTAAGTCAAAACGACATGGAATATTCATTTATTTATTTATATTTTTAAAAATTATATATATATTTTTTAAAATTATTTTTTACAAACACGACATTATCATTAACCCTGAAGAAGCAGTCGTTGAATATTATACCTTCAAAGATTTGTGAGCACTACAGTATTAATGCTATCTAGTAAACTACATCTTAAAGAGGTTCTGCCATTCTTGACTGAAAAACAAATGGCATTAGGTCTCCCTAATTTGTCAATACTCTATAATATACAATTTAGTTGAATCTTCCTGTTAGTCACCACTGTTAGCGGTGATTGAAAATCAATCATCAATAATTATTGTCGCTCAACAATAACAAACGAACGTCTGTCAGGATTGGCATTAATTTCAAATGAACGTGATCTAGCTGAGAACGTTGACTTAGTATAAAAAAAGAAATCGTTTTGGTTCAATGAAATCACGTAGCTAGGAATTTAATTACGGCTCATGGCTCAATATAAATTCGCATCAAACTAAGTTCTTTCCTTAGACCAATAAATAATAGATTGCCTAATTATAAAATGTGATTGGAATAAATTTACTTTACTATATTGAAAACAGATCTGTTTATATTGTTGATTCTGCTTGACTTGTTCGATGATTTGGAAAATTAACTAAATTAGTATGCTAATAATTAGTATTTACGGGATTATTTACGGTTATTAGTAAAATTTGGCGGCGCCCCCTGAAATTATCCTGCCCCCCCCTCCGCGAAGACAAAGCTAAATCCGCCACTGACTTTTTCTCTCTCAGATTTGTTTAATTTCCTTCACTACTTCCACCTCACAATGCTTCAGAGGAGTGAAAAATCCCTATAAAACTTTGATATGAGACACGGTTGAATAGAAAATGAATTCCCATGGATATAAACAGAATCGCCAGTGGCGTAGCTAGGGGAGGGGGTCCAAATATGAACCCCCCCCCTGGCCTCCACTTCAGGGAGCCCCCGAAGGAGTGTCTGAAAAGATTTTAATATTATATATTAAGCCATCGGTCAAATCGATGGGGCCCCCAAAGGAGCCATGCACCCCGGGCCCCCAAATCCCTAGCTACGCCACTGAGAATCATAACTGGGTTTTCCGCGCCATTGGCTAATTTATTTCTGGCGCCCTTGAGAAATAAGAAAATATTAAATTATACAGAATAAATTGATTATTGAAGGATTAGCACCCGGCGTCCTTGGCAACTGCACCAATGCCAAGTCGTTGTTACGCCTCTTGACATAAAGACAACTGTATTACATGTATAATTGAAAACAAGAATTAATCTTTGGATTTCACCGCAGCTAAGTTTTTATTTTATTTACTGCTGTTAGTTAACTTAGTTCGTAATCTTATGTAGTAAAGTGACATTGACACTTGTGTAACTTTTTAACTTAATATTTTTTCTTCATTGAAATTAATTGTTTTACTATTTTTTTGGCATGATTTCATGATCAACGCTTATTAATTTGTTTATTTTGTTATATAATAATATTTTAGTGAACAACTGAATTTGTTACTTATTTTGTATTAATTGTATTATTCACAATAGACAAGTTTAAAAATGATAAGTAAGACTGAATAAGATACAACACGTGAGACAAGCAACATTTTTATTTTTAAGTTAGCAAATCAAATCACAATTGATATCCGGACCCTATCAGGATCTGCCATGAGTATTTGGCTAATCTAGATAGTGGCAGAAATGCCGATATCCGGCCACCTACTATATTAAATAAATGCAAGTATTTTATACTGTTATCTATGAAAAAAAACACTTTTTTTTTTAAAATTTATTTTTTACTTTTATCTAAATTATTAGAACATGCTCATCAAAAATGTATACTCATTTTCACTGTTAGTTCATGGGCTGACAAAGAGCTTAGGGTCTGCAGTATACAGAAAATCATCATCTCTCAAAAACAAATGTTATGAGTACTTAAAAAAAATAAATTAACAATGTCAAGAGACATTTTAAGGGATTAACAATATGAAAATGTTTTGACTCCAAATACATGGATTAAAATCCAATTCACAGCTTTACCTGTAATTTTTTTTAATTAGTATTTTAGCAACAGGTGGAATGCAATCAATAATTACTCAAATTACGGTAACTATTACATGTGTTTTGTATTTAAGTATTACAAGAAAGAGCATGATTTAAATTAAATGGAGATAATAAAGTTGATTTTTTTTTCCTTGTGTAACTGTAAGTGTAAGGACTATACTCTAATTTTCCCTTTTAAAATAAAAGTTGTAATTCATGTGCAGTACACTCTATAAATGGATGAAGGAATGATAGAGCATTATTCCAGTGACCAAAATCCCACAGGCTAATTCTGTTTTAAAAGGTGCTGCTATGCTTAAATCTCATCATATTATTATATAATTGGTGCTCACTTTCACTTGATAATTCTCTAATTCTTGTTTATGTAGAATCAGTTATTACCCATGTAAGTGTAAGGGATTAGTTGTTGATATAGATATTCTGTCATTAGTTAAGTATTCATTAAGGTCATTTTTTTAGAATCTATATATATGACCGGGTGAATATGTAATAAAATGCAGAGAGTTTCTGGTAAATCACAATATTTTGTGAGTCTATAGTTCTGTAACTGCAACATTTCTTGAGAGTTCTATCTGCACTGTAAGCCTAGAAACTTTACTCCCTTAAAGATAAGCCTTACTAAAACAAGACAACATTTAAATTTTCTAAAATTTAAAAAAACAACAAAAAAACTGCAATTATTTAAAATTTATATTAACTTTTTTTGACACAATTTGCTTTGTTCACTGAATAACATAGTGACTTCTCTCCCTCCCGTTTCCTTAGAGCAAATGAGCGCCATACACAAAATGGTGAGAAACATTGAAAACATACAGCAATACACCAGTTGTACATGTACAGAGAAATGACATTACAATCCATCAGGCAGTGTGCAAATGTTTGGCCAAATCCTTTGTTTCAAGGGCTCAAAGTGTCAAGAGCTTGTTGTCTTTAACAGGAGTAGTCAGTTTTGTTTTGTTAAATAAAGAATGAAATGAACTTGACCAAACACAGGAGGCCAACAGAAACTAGCAAGACTGCATTTGGTTCAAGGCAGACAATAACAATAACCTGCACCGAGGCACATAACGATATCAAAATGTATGAAAGTTTTAAGATGTCCCTGCTGATTTAATGAATATATGTACAAATGCGGAAAGAGACGCTGTGGGGGGGTGGGGGGGGGGAGTTAAATTTCCTTAACTCAAGAAATAGCCAGATTTAACACTAGATTTATGTATTGTTGAAAGAATGATGACAAAATGATGCAAACATAATAAGAGTGATTTTTTTTTTTTAAAGTGAAGATGATAAAGTTTAGGTGTTTTTTTTTGTATGATCAATTGTCTAGAACATTCTCAGGGTGACATTTTAAGCCAGGATTTACTATCTCAGGTCAGTCAATTATTCCACAACCTCTTCATTTTATTTCTAAAAAAGTTATTCGAAATTAAATTTAACATAAAATATGCGGCTGTTAACCTTAAAACAAAATTGCTACTACATATGAGATGGATATTTTGATTACAAGTGTTGTAAACTTCTTTGAAGTTGATTGAAGACTTGTGTCATTAGTCATTTGTGAAAATGAGGCCATGGAAATAATGGAATGCTGAGTGTATGTGATTAGAAGATTAATGATACATACATTATATGACTTTTAGAACAAGTCTAAAGCCACATATGTAAGCCAAAGTAACACTAGCATAGTTTTGTTCAGATTCACCCATGTTCTGCTGAATTCTTCCAAGAATGATTTTTAAAAGATTACTGGTTTTGGCTTTAATATAAAAGCAACATAATGTGCAGTACTATGCAGTTTTCCAAACATGTGATTTTACTTTATTTTTCAACCAACCTTCTTTAAAAGCACAATTTTTTTTAAAAAATGCATTTTGAGAAGTGGGGAAAAAAAACACAGAACAAAAGGCCTGGGACCGGCATTTAACATTTTGTACATACAGAAAATTTCTACTTTCTACTCCATGTCCAAGATAAAACTGGAAGGGTTTATTAATGACATCAAAACTCTGGGGTCTGCTTGTCTATAACTATTGAGTGATCACACAAATGAACATTTAAACAAAGCATTTAACAACATTAAAGGTGGTCTAAACTTTAAAAAATAAACAACAGAATTTTATGACTAAAATTTTCTCTGTATCACTAGACAGTAGGCAAAAATATATATTTACTTTAACTTCTTATCTAGTGCATGAAAATGAAATATATTTTTTTAAACCAACATAAAATTGCCCTTAAAAAAATACCATTTCATATCCTATAGGTTTTAATCAACAAAACTGAAAATATTATCCATTCCTGAAAGACTGAATATATTTTTTTAAAAAGCCCTATGTACATTTGTAATGATTTCCCGTGCATTTTATGAAAATACATTTATGTAATGATGTGGGACAATGGTTTTTTTTTAATTTTGAAACTTAAGCTCAACTATTTTTAATGAGAACTAGTAAAATTGTGCTAACCTTAAATAAAAAGGAATGGATAAAATTAAAACAGGTAAATAAGAAGAAGCATACTGCACTTGAATTTTTCACATTGTATTACTGTAACTTCAGATTTGATAAATAAAGCTCCAAGAAAGCTTTGAAGAAAATTAAAAATCATGTCAGAATTATTCGGTCTTTCCTGTTCATTTTAAATTAACCTAGTTACTACCATCACACAAACATAGAGAAAGATGTCATTTTTAACAATCGCTGCAAATTGAAATAATCATATATATATATATAAACAATAAATGTCACTGATATTGTAATTTAATTAATATTTTTTTTATACAAACACTACCAAATGATAAAAATTAATATAAGAATGTTTGAGTATTATTCATATGATTTTTTTAAAACTTAAATTTTTCAATTTTCAAGTTATCTCTAATAGTTTGTTTTTTTCATCTTTTAATTTTATAGCATATCTCATTCATGGAGGAGAAATATATACATATTCTAAATTTATGGAGTTACAATATTACATATACTGAATAATACTTTAAATATCAAACAAGACAAAATCCCATTCAAATATCTAAATCTGGAGCTTAAGATTAAGAAAACTCTTTTGCAAAAAATACCCCTATTGATATTAATAGCTAATTAGCTATTGATAATTACATATTTGGTATAGCTGAAAATGTTTTTGGCTAAAGTTATGACAAGATTTATTTTATCTGAATACACTAAAAATAATTTGTCAAAGATTCATTGAAAATTCACTCTTCTCATACCTTTTTTTTTGTCTATACAAAAAGACAAATGGAGGATTTAGGCCACCAGTGATTCAGAGAAATTACTTCCAACTTCAACATCATAACGTTCAATTTAAAGTCTGGAGCAATTTTATGTGTTATTAAGAGAAAAACAAACTAGGTCCACAGAGTCCTCAGACCATTCCTTGGTGAAGATCAATTTATTTTCTCATATTCTGTCATTGTTTTGTCCAGTGGGCTAGCTCATATTAATTCTCCTGAAGCAAGCTTGCTTGTGACAAGTGATGGCTTCCTTGCTTGGATATTCTCAGGGGTGGGAATAGTTTCTCCTACAGCTTCTGCCTTGATAATTTTCTCAGGTGGTGGTGGAGGTTTTGATTTGGCACTTAGCTTAGCTTTGGCCATGGCATAATCCCCAGAATCAAAGTACTTTTGCTTTTTAAAGAAAATTTTAAAAAAAATGTTATTAGTATTGCATATAATATTGATATATATTAATTTTAAGCATGAAATGTACATATTTAAAAATTAATGAATATGATAAGAAACATCCCTGATGGGTGAATAAGACTTCATAAAAAGGTTTGGTAGACAGTGGTTTAGGGCTGTGTAAAAAAAAGAAACAGGAAGCACAATTTTTACTTATCTATTTTTAAAAAATGTACTAAGATTTGATAAACAAAATCACAAGTTAAACTTATTTTCTGACTAAGATTATATTCTTAGATGCACCAGATACAAAAGTTTTATAGCCCTCACATATTTGCAAGAGAACAATATTTGTTTGGTAGGATAGAAATTTTGTAATTTAGCAACAACTTGATATTTCCTGACAGATTAGTCAGAATTATGAACTTTCCAATTGTAACTACTAATAACTAATTATTAATGTTACTAGACAATAGTCACTTACCCCTCCCTTTTGGAGTCTTTTGTTTAAAAGAGCTGAGCCTCCTCCACCTTTTGCAAGGTTAGGATATTTTGTTTTGAGCTTTTCTTCTTCTCTTTGCTCCACATGTTTTTTATCCTAAAAAAACCCATTATTGTTCAGTTTAATAGATGCCTATACATACTAAGACAGGTTACACTCACCAAAATCATAAGATTAATATCATCCTCCCCCGCCCCCAACAGAGAAAAAACTTTTTAGCCTGACATACCAATTATGTCTAAATTAGACATACCATATTACTAAACATTTCACTTTTACTAATGTCTCACAATGAAGCTTTGTTCTTTCAATTATAAACCCACATTTTCCTATAAAGTGACAAATTAGAAAATAATTTAGTGAATTGAATATACTAATTCTTCAAATTTGGGAAAAGAAACAGACAAAAAACATAAGTTTTAATATGAACTTGAATCCAAAAAGATTTCATAAGAATATTATTACACTTGTGATTACAATTGGTAAATAAGAACAGATATGCCCAAAACACAAAGAACACATGCATTTAATTGGACTAAAAAATGTAATAACCTAAAAAAATGATAGCATTGTGTAGAATTTCCCATATTAATATAGTGAATATCTCGACCTAAAATACTATGTTTTTTTAATTTAAAATAGCAAAATAAGCCTTTCTTTTGGCCTCATTATCATAGAATCTATCTCTTTACCATTCTGATACTGTGCATGTCTTTTCCCAGTCACTTACATATTTACCTGCAGCCCAAGCGTGTTGTTTTCACCGGCCACATTTTTTCTCAGTGGCCAGACTGAATCTATTTGCCATACAGAGGATTATCTAATTTAAACACAAAAACCTTTTACACAGTCTCAGGCATGTTTAGCGTTAGGGCAATATTCAAATGTTATTTTGCCTTTTAAATTATGAAATTCCAACAAAAAACTGGCTTTTTTGTGCAGATCTGTTTAAATGTTTTCCATCAATGTTGTTAAACATTTTGGCTGGGAATGTGGTGAAAGGCCATATAGTCATTTTTTTTTGTTTCAATCTGATAACCCTGAGGCCGAGGCATATACCATATTTTTACGCATATTTCTGGCACACACATAAACCCCACAGAAATTTTAGATCCTTAAAAAAAATTGGAATAACCCGCCCCCGCTTATACTTATACCCTGCGCTATCTAATTTTATATTTGTGTTTTGCAAGTAAATAGTGCAATTTATGCATTATTACGTAAAAGAAAATTCAGATACCCGACCCACAGACATACCCTGCAGGGGGGGGGGGGTGCGGGGTTTGTAAAATCTGGTATGACCCACAAGCAATATGCGTAAAAAAAATACAGTAGAAACACTCTGGCCACGGGGAAAAATTGGCCTGGTTAAAAAAAGATCTGCGGTGTCATGGTTTTATGCACTTAACATTAGTTTCTTATAAAGATATACTTCATCATTGGCGCATACTACAGAATCCAGTTTTCATACCAATATTATTTTTAAGGACTTTAATTTTAGATCGGCGGTGATTTAATACTTATGGATAAGGTATGTAATCAAATTAGAAATAAAACTTGATATTGAAGGGTGGAGGGGTTGTGCTTGATCTGAAGAATTTTACAAATTAAATAACTTTAAGTAGTTATGCTCTCCTGCATTTTATGACTTGAAGGTGGAATTTTGTCAATGTCTGCAGAGTTATTTTCCCTAAAAGAAAAAAAAAACAGGGGGGAAGGGGTGGGTTTATCTGTAATGGGTGTATTTGCAACTATTATCCATAATACAATGAAATGCATAAATATAATAACAAATTAAAATTTAAGAATTTAGTTTCATTTATTAGAGGCATTAGTTACATTTAATAATAAACTGAATAATTACACACTCACACACAAAATAATAAAAAGTTTATAAAACTATATTTATAAATGTATTTAATTCAGTGATATTTTAACTCTTAATGTGTCAAAGTGTGATAATGCGCGATTTTGTTTTTTTACCAAAGCGGGATATTGCACGACTCGATTGAACTCTCTTTAGAAATGAAATTACAGAAAATAAAAACTCTTCAGTGCGTGAAAAACTATCTTTTTTACTTCCGGCAGTGGCGGCTGTTTCCCTCGCTAGTGTTATCGCTCAATTCGCGAAGTTTTTGGTAGTTTTTACTTTGTTGTTTTTTTTCGAAGAAACTATTTTGCTAAACTTTACTACTAAAATAATAGTACTAAACTACAGGTAACAATTATTTTAAACTCAATATGGTCTTTTGGATACATAAAATAAACCATTCTTATCCTAAAAGATGAAGTCAGTGACAATAATAATATAAATGGATGTTACGCAATTTTTTTAATTTCATAACCGGTGGATTGCAATGCTGGAAATGCTTACAGCACTGAGGTGGAAGTTTTCAGAAAACCTTATGACATATTAAGAGTTAAGTAAGCAAGCAAGAAACTTAATGACATACGAAAAAATACTTAATTTTCTTCTTTTTTTTAAATTTATCAAAAGAAAGAACTCTCAATAATTAAGATGTCCATGAAGACAAAGACAAACCTAATAAAATCCACATACAAATTATAAGGGCTGGCCTTCATAATTGCAGGGCCCTATGCCGCTTAAAATGTGAAATGCATTGTGCGGACCCTGTCTGAGTAGGGATTAGGATAATAAGTAAGATTAAAAACGCAGGGCCTTCAATGTGAAGGGCCCAAACCAACCGCATTGGTTGCAAAGGCCTAAGGTCGACCCTTTAAGCCATTTTTACTCAAAAAAAAATTAAAAGCAGAATGTTCTAATTATCTTTTAAAGAGATATTTATATCTTCATTATACTTGTTCAATTTAATTTAAAGTCGGTGAGGGGTATTAATTATGTTTATAATTTATAGCAACTTGCATTCAATTTAATTTCAAACATTTAAATAGGTCCAAGGACTAAATTCCTATATAATAGCTTTTTTTTTAAACATTACCCGTACAAACACTCGTTCCAATGTAGAAGATTATTGCGTTCCACATTTTGATAAGAATGCTTAGACAATGCCAGTTTGTTGGCAAGTGAAGCAGCGTACACAGACCATGGATGTGGCACAATGCCAATGCCTAGGAGCCTTTGCTTCCCTAACTAGTGTCAGGAACCCAATTAGCTGGGTGGACTCAGAGAAATGCTTAGCCCTGGGAACAAATCCCTCCTCTCACAGGAAATGTTCCCTCTAAGGTTAATTTTTTTTAATATTTAAAAAATTTTTTTAGTCCCATAACCTCTTTTTGTTTCAAGATCATAGGGGGTTCTAATGTTTCCATTAGAACATTCTCGGGCTTGGTAGACTCTGGCGGAACCCATCCTTCTCCAGGTCAGAGGAAGACTTTCTTAGCGTGGGCTTTAACGTTTGCATGATCCCAGGCCCTCAGCTTGTGATGCGAGCGCACTATTGACTTCGCTATCCAGCCATTTGGCTATGCACTGTAAACAAACTCTATACTCCATGCAAAGTAAAGTGGCTCAGCAACCACTTTTTTGTGCAATATTTTACAAAGTTTGTCACACTGTAATTCTTAACTGCTACATGGTGACTCTGAGATATCTGCGTGGCTACACATCTTAAAGGGAACTATGCTCACAGGGAATCGAACCCTTGACTTTGACTCTACGCCAGCCGAGCATGCATGCTGCTCAATCACCACACTGAACTGTCAGTTTATAAAGAATATAAATAAAATTATCCTAATTACCTAATTGACTAATACTAATTGTTTATTTTATAGGATGTGGCTAGCGCTACGACAATTTTGTCGTAGCGGCAGACGACCTGGTTGGATGTTGCTAGCGTTACGACATGTCGTAGCGCTAGTCAGGAAACTAGTGCTACGACATGTCGTAACAGCAGACGATCCGGTCGGATGTTGCTAGCGTTACGACAAGATTGTCGTAACAGCAGACGAACCGGTCGGATGTTGCTAGCGTTACGACATGTCGTAGCGCTAGTCAGGAAACTAGTGCTACGACATACGCAACTTCTGCTACGACTAGTTTTAGTCACTCTTTGCAGTAAACACCTGGAACTGGAAAGAATTAAATCTTAAGAAACTCTTCTGTAAATTGTAAACGCATAAATATATTAAAATACGACATTATTTGTGTGTGTATTAATTCTAAAATCTAAATTTATT
>MUZC01004815.1:69749-146259 GCA_002072015.1 Radix auricularia | reverse complement strand
CCCCCCCCCCCCCCCGCCTCTCTTTGCACTATTTATGACGAGCAAGTCGGCGGGGCATGATACGCTATGCCTCATTCGTCTGACAATGTCTTCAAATCCCGCACCCCCCGCTTGTGTTCAGCACTTTTTCGCGATGCCTTCAATTCAGAGAATTTTTCAAAAAAATCTTTCAAACAAATTTAGTAACAGTAACAGTGATGGATTATAGTCATTTTATAAACTCTTGCCTCACCTTTTTCGTTGGTGATGTCGACTGAGTGTCAACTCGCGAATCAAAAAGAAAAAAAATAATATTAGCATAATTAAATACAGTTTTAGTCGTAACTGTAAGTAAGCACATAATACATTTTTACGACTGTCGTAGCAGCAGACGACCTGACCTGTTGTCGTAACGCTAGCCAAGCATATGTGGATTGGCTAGTGTTACGACTAGTCTAAAATCTAAATATTTTTTTATTTTAACAGATTTAGTCAACGTATCTGCTTTTCAGAATAATAACAAAAATTATTAGCATACTCATTATGATGTTTTTTTTAAAAAAATAAAAAAAAATAAATGAAACTTTTTATTAAAAAAAAACATGACGGCGGCGGGATTCGATCCCGCTATCACTAGTGTCATATCATTGCAGAGCAACCGGACTATCACTTGATCTAGCGAAGCTGATGAGAAAGAGTAATTTTTAAAAATTATAACTGTTTTTCATTTAATGGCTCAATCTAGATTCTCTTTTAAACCTTTAAAATTCATTAATAAGCTTATCTAGTGATCATGATATTTCATTATGAGAACGTTAGTTCAGTATTTAAGTTATTAAGTATTAGTAATGGCATAATTGAAATACAGAAAATTGTTTACGACATGTCGTAACTTGAAACTTGTCGTAACGGCAGACAACCCGGTCGGATGTTGCTGGCGTTACGACTTGTCGTAGCACCAGCCACATCCGCGCGGGTTGTCTGCCGTTACTTTGTCGTAGCAGTAGACACTCCGTATTTTATAAATAAGTCACCCTTAAATTCTAATCTAATGACACGCTTAAAAAAAATAATGAAAACCATTAAATATTCTGATAAATGATACTGATCTCAACTTTAACAAAATTGATGAATAAGTTCATGACATGGTTTAAAAAATCATGGCATCATAATCATGGTCATCAATGTCAATAGTCATCATGGTTGGTACCAGCTCATGACCAATCCAAGTCCAATTCAATAATTGTAAAATTTGTTAGTTATCCCAATTTCGAATGAATCCTTACTTCTTGTGAATTTTCTTCGTCCTCTTCTCTTACAGTTTCACATGCTGAAGTTCGGTCATCTGTAGCCATAGTTACAATTCTTATTTTATTTTTAAAAAAATTTAATGTAGTGGTATTTTTCACTTCTATTGTTATGTTCACACAAGCTAGTGGTTAAACAAAATGGCTACTAATGACGTCAGTGAAATCTGTGTACTTTCAAAGGGAACACCAAATCACAAAATTCAAAGATACAAATTAAATTCAAAAACAAGCAGTAAAAATCCCCCCCCCCCCAAATTACACACACACACACACACACACACACACACACGTAATAAAACAAATATTTATTTTTTTGGTTTGTAAAATGCAAAATATATCTGTGGCCATTTCTGAGGGAAACAAGGTGTGTCCCATGCCCATATTCTTGTCTTCTATGTTACAGCCGCTCCTTCTGTACAGAAGATTATTGCGTCCTACGTATTTCTATGGTTTGTGTTTAGTCCTGTATTCTTACTAGAGTTTTAAATGATGATAAAGTGTTGGCTTTCCTGGTTTCTTCAGGCAACCCATTCCACGCCCGAATACTGGACGGAAAGAAAGAAAACTTGTAGGCCTATGTGTTTGTTCTTGAATATGGAATAAGAAAGGTGTTTTTATCTTTATGTCTATCTAAGAGTTGCCCATATCACACTAATCTGTTCTAAATTTATAGCCAGCGACTTATCAATGGCGTCAATGGGCTCAATGAACTCAATGGGTAAAAAATAACATAATGTAATTAGAAAAATGCCCACGTAAGAGAAAGTGCGTAAAAATGAAAATTTATAGACTATCGCTAGTCTAGTTGAACAATTTTAATTATATAGTAATACAGTAGAACTATTAGTTAATTCATAACATCTTCACCTTATTTACATTCATGAAACGAAACATAACAAATAACTACCCTACACCTTATTTAGCGTTTATGATATTTTCTTTTCATAAAATTATTATTCAACACTTTTTTTAAAATTTGAATTTTACTTGAAAGTCGTCTCTCGTTTTGAAGTTAAATCAAATTGTTACATGACCAAACACAATTTGTGACAGTAGTAGTAGTAGTCGTTCTGACAGTAGGCGAGGCTGTACACTGTACATTGACATAATTGTGACAATGATAGAGACCCGACGATGAAGTAAGTGGGTAAAATGTACGGAATTTAATTTTAGCCTACGCTTTTACTATTTAAAATATTATTTATTTTATAAGTATAACGCTAATGAAGTTTTTTAGAATTCGTCTAACTAAGGGGGCCATCCATAAATGACGTCACGCTCTTATAAATTATAAAGGCATAGGGGAGGATGGTCCCCCACATTTGTTACAATGTGTGACGAGGGGGAGGGGGGAGTTTAAAAATTGTGACGTCACGTCAAAACGAACTACTTTAAATCAAAGTTCCACTTAAATCTTCAATTTTTAAAAAATTAAAAATATTTATTAATGACGTTTTACGTTGCGATATTAGATTTCAGCCTGACACTAAGTACATACAAAAATAAGAATAAAGTGATTTGAAACATCCTCATTTTCAAACAGAAAATACCACCCTGTGGAGTCATATTGGAGGGGGAATAAGTTTTTGTGACAAAGTGTGACGAGTTGGGGGTGTTAAAATCGGCCAAAAGGCGTGACGTCATTTATGGACGGCCGCTGACCCATAATGACGGGTGAGACTGCACTTTCATTGACTCTTTGGATTCCACCGCAGCTATTTTTAAATATTTTTAATATTCGTTTTATTTGTGTATTGTATGTCTGTTGAAAAAGGCTCTTGCCGAAGCGTTCGCTGTTTTGTTACGTTTACGTCTTTTCCATTTACCCTAACCCATACGATAGGCCGAGGCCACAAATGACTAATCATTTACACGGTAGAACCACTGGGTTATGCGTTAATGGGCAGTGCCGTTTTAACGCATAGGCCCGTTAGGCATTTGCCCGGGGGCCCACTACCGTAGGGGCCCCATGAGGGCGCTCCATGAGGGCGCTCTCTTTCTTTGCCCAGGGGCCCAAAATGAGGGCGCTCTCTTTCTTTGCCCAGGGGCCCAAAATGGTGTATAGACAGCTTTGTTGATATGGTATATAATATGTGACATTCTTGCAGCGAAACGGTTTGCACTCATAGGTTAATTTCAAGGAGTGTTGAAATGTTAAACTAAACTGATTTAAAATTTAAGTTTAACAGTTCACTATATTATTAGATTCAAGAAAGTACGCATAAGAAGACCACTCGATTTTTAAAAATATTTTTTTCATTTGTACGCCTCTAACTGTTTTGAAGGGTGTTACACTTAAACAAATAAATAGGGATTCAAAATATTTTAACTTTTTGGAGACCCTGTTTGTGTTTATTGCATTTTTAAAAAATAAGTTAATAACCATTGATATTTGAAAATGTCTGCTATTTTATAAAATATCTTGATATTTTTTCAGCAATGTCAGTCTTCAAAGACTAAATTCTCCTGAACATACCGTATTTAAATTTACAGATAATGAGCTAATCTACTGAGGATCACAAATTTCTGTAAGGCGGTTAGTTTTTTTTTAAGTTTAAATTTTAAAGACCATTTTACATAACGCTATTGAAATTTAAAAATCACTTGCTTTCTATACTTAAAATTAAGGGGACCGATCGCAGGTTCAAGTATAAAAAGATAATAAAAAAAAACAAAAAGAAAGAAAGACAACAAAATATAACCTTTTTGAAAAAAAAATCTTTAATTTGTAAAAAAAAAAAAAAAAGTAGTCTAATTAAAAAAATCAACTTTTAAATTTTTTTAAGAAGCCAGTCTAAGTCAACTCGTAGCTGGTACAGTGGTAGTCAAACAAACAATATGGCGGACGAAGTGGGAGATTTGATTGTCAAATTCTTAAAAGATGAACATAAAATAACAGGCTTATCTGGAGGAGATACTGTGAAAGACTTGAAAGATGCAATATATAGCAAAACTTCTGTTCAGCCTAATCGTCAAAAGCTCCTCGGACTAAAAATAAAACGTCAGTGGAAGTATTACATTCTGATTTTGCCAAGAAGTTATTTATTATTAATAATATTATTTTCACTGAAAATCCTACATGTGGAAGAAAATCAGCAGTCCCGAGCCTGCGCTCTTCATGGGGCTTCCCCGAAAACCCCCTCAGCCCTCTGGCCCCCTAAGGGAAGTAAAGACTGAGAAGCCCCCCCGGAGCGGTCGCTGCTACAAGCGGCCGCCTGGGCGTCCAGGGCACTGGGCCGAAAACGCCTCCCACTAAAGTGTGCCTCCCGAGGGAGGTGTGGAATTTACCTACTGTGACTCGCTATCAACATAATATCACTTTGGCGCCACCACGGCAAAGCTTACGAGTCTATATAGTTTAGATCGCCGCAAAGCGTGGGGATCATCACTAACCTAACTAGGGTTTAAACCCCACCGGAAGGTTTCCTCAGAGCTGGCGACCAAAAGCGTTTCCTAGCGGTACCTTTTGCTATTCCGTACTGGCGCTCCTTTCCCTAAACCGGCACCGCTCAACAGCGTTGCTAGTTAATTGAGGGGGACGAAACGGTCGCTTCGGAGTAACCCTCAACGGGTACTTTGGTTTTCATCATCGGCATTGCATCTAGATGCTTTGCCTAAGATCCGTACAGCGACTGTAATCATATTTGACTAGCACCTAATGCCTAACAACGGCCTTCGGCTATCCAAGCCTGGGGTTGTCGGTTTCAGGTCACTCTATTACTCTATTACTAATAAATGAATGAAACAACAACAACAAAACAATAGTAATAGTATTACTATTGTTTTGTTGTTGTTGTTTCATTCATTTATAAAAGTTGGCAGTGTGCAAAATTTATTTAACTATTGGTTAAAATTAACAATTATAAGTCAAAGCCGAAGGTTAAAAAGGAGTTAATAACTTTTTGGTGCATTTTTAAAGTTAAAGACTTTAAAGAGGGACAGTTCGTTTGTCTTAATGTCGATGTAGATCATGATCTGGAACTTGAAAACTTATCAGTATTGCTTAGTATTATAAGTATCAGAAACTTAGTTTAGGCAAAAAAATATCAGTAATAGTAATACCGACTAAAATGCGTATCGGTAGACCCCTAAGATTTAATCAACGTAACTGCTTTTCAGAATAAAAAAGAGAACAAAAAATTAGACACCAGCGCATTCATTGTGATTGGTTTAACAAACAAACACACACACACAAACCTTTTTAAAACTGGAAGGGAGCGGGATTCGATCCCACTACCTGATTCACCATCAAGGGAATGGAAGTATCACTTCGTCGAAGCATGTCAAATAGCGATTTTTTTGAAATTATAAATGTTTGTCATAAAGTTTACGCCTATCAAGTTTTTTTTTTTACTTTTAAAATTCATTAATCAGCTTACATAGTAAGCATAAAATTTGTTTATGCAACTATTGTTTAGTATTTAAGTATTAGTACTATCATAATTAAAATACAGCATATATTTACAACCAGTCGTAACAGCAGACAACTCGGAGGGATGTTGCTAGTGTTACGACATGTCGTAGCACTAGCCAAGTCTCATTGAGTTGTCTGCCGTTACTTTGTCGCAGCAACAGACACTTCGTATTGAAAATATATAAATAAATTTGATAAATGAAAATTACATTACCTTGGTCGGCTTAGTCTTAGTACTCTTAGCCTTAGCCTTATTCATTATGCCTTATACTAATAAAAATATCCCTTACAGTCCATGAAGGTCCATGGGAGCAATTGAAGTAGCGTTCACAAGTTTCATTGACCACTAACGAGCATGGGATTGT
This sequence comes from Radix auricularia, assembly GCA_002072015.1. Classification (NCBI taxonomy): domain Eukaryota; kingdom Metazoa; phylum Mollusca; class Gastropoda; family Lymnaeidae; genus Radix; species Radix auricularia. The sequence continues at coordinate 140,191 of MUZC01004815.1, read as the reverse complement.
GTGGTTAGCGCAATGCCCGGGTGCCTTGCCAGATCCGCAGTTTGAACTCGCGACACGGGTTCTTGCAGCGGTTCGGTAGTTCAGCTCGCTACAACTTAGACCAGCGCGCCCCGTACCTTATACTAACTAAACTTATAGTTTTTATTAGACTGTTCCTAATAATAACTATAATTACTGTAACCAAATGGACTATAAAAGCGATTAATTAAGCAATTACACTATTATAATTATTATGTATAGGTTATAGGAGCTACAATGAAAGATTTGACTTTGACTTCACATTTTACACTTTTTACATGAGTTGCTCTGGACAGTCTTGAAGGTTCCATTCTACTTTATAATTATAGGCACTTTGAGTCAAAGTACCTTATAATTATAATATTAAGGTAATCCTGCAGTTTCTGAAGGTATATTATTTCACAGCGAAGTTTAATTTTCTCGTGAGAACTTATTTTTTAAATTTATTAAATGCATTATTATATGTTGTATTTTAGTTATTACAGCTCTAATTTGTATGACTTATTAATTAATTTTAACTCTTAATGTGTTAAGGCGTTGTAATGCGCTCCTGACAGCTATTACCAAAGCATTGTAAAGTGTCCCTAGATAGCACTCTCGCTAGAAATGAGATCACGGAAAGTAAAAGCTCTTCAATACTTGGAAAATGATGTATTAGACTTCTGGCAATGGCGGCCGTTGCCCACACTAGTGTTATCGCTCGATTCGCGAAGTTTTTTTGTAGTTTTTACGTTTTTTTTTTGAAGATGCGATTTTCTTATACTATTATTATAAAAATAATAGTACTAAACTACAGGTAAATATAGTATTTAGCTCAAGACAGTATTTTGGATGCGTAAAATTTCAAGGCATGTTACATAAAGGTCCAATGAGTTGTAAAAATTATATTTTAAAACTTATTACAATTACAAATATTATTTTTTAAAAATATTTTTTAAAAAGGATTAAGAATGTGATTAACATATTACAAGTTTTAATTTAACTAATATTTCACTATACAAATATTTTAAAAAATCAGTCTAAATTTTTTAAAACATAGTTAGCAATAAAAATAAGTTAAATAATGCTTTAAAGTTTAGGCACTTGGATGAAAATTTTAATTGATTTTTAAAATATAAAAGTAATACAGCTATATAGAAATTGCTTGATGATTAACAAAAACATAAGGATTATCTTTTATCCTAAGTGGTTCAAAAGTTATGAATTTTCTTCTAAGACCTCATAATCACTTTTTTCACTGTGTGGTTTTTCTTCACATTTTGAGCCCTTTTAGGGCATTTTTTAAAATGCCCATAACTTAAGTATTTAATTTTTAAAAAAAGAAAAATATTGTTAGGAGATGTATTTATATATAAGTAGTTCAATATAATTTATAATATCAATGAATTTAAATTTTGTTATTGTTAATTCAGTAAAAAACAATGTTTAATTTTTTTATATCATTTTCCTTATAAAACAGCTTATTTTAAGTTTACATCTTACCAATCTTTTTTTTTTAAATTGAGAAGTGTGTACGTAAAACAAAAATATTATTAATGATAAATAATGAATTATTTATTAATAAATCAAAATTTTTTAAAATTAAAATTTTCTTTAATTTTAATCTCTATTTTATCGATTAAAATAATTTTAATAAATACATTTTTTAACTGATTAATCGATAAATTAATTATTAATTTCCGCAGCCCTAATAAATATGATAATGAAAATAATTTGGAAATATACAGGCTATAGTAATTTGTAAAAAAATATCTTAACTTAACTTATAATTAGGTTTAAAAGTAAATTTTGAATCTTGATTTCAATCATCAATGATAATGCCTTGGACTTGATCAAATCCAAATGAAAGTGATATAGATAGTAAATAATACTATCGTTGTATTTGAATAAATAAATAGTAAATATTACCCTAAAACAAATTAAATTTGACTCTCTGTTGTAAACACATATTACAATGCCTATTTATAGTTTCTTTATCCAGAACATTATCAAATAACATTGAAACGTATAAACTTCTGGTTCATGAAAGAACGATAACTCTATGTGCATTAAAATTAAAAAAAAAATGAAAATGAAAATATGCATTCGATTTATTCTTATCTTATCTTATATGTTACTTCTGTACAGAAGATTATTGCATCCTATGTTTATCTATGGTTTGTGTTTAATACTGTATTCTTATTAGAGTTTTAAATGCTGATTAAGTGTTGGCTTTCCTGGTTTCTTCAGGCAACCCATTCCACACCCGAATACCGGACAGGAAGAAAGAAAACTTGTATATTTTTGTTCTTGCATATGGAATAAGAAAGGTGTTGTTATCTCTATGTCTTTCTGAGGGTTGTATAAAGTTATTTTTGTGTTGTATTTCTAAATTAGAATTAATTGTGTTATGTATAATACTAATTTACTCTTGGTTCTTCTATCCCTTAGTGTTTCAAGGTTTAATGATTTTAATGGTTTTACGCTTGTGAGTTTTGAATATTCTCCACTAATTAATTTGGCAGCTCTTTTTTGAATTTGCTCTAGTTTATCAATTTTTGTTTTGGTGGATGAGTCCCATACAGAAGATGCATATTCTAGTATAGGTCTCACCAGGGTGAGGTAGCATTTTAGTTTTATATCTTTATTACATTTGTAAAATTTTATTTTTATAATACCTAAGGTTTTGTATGATTTTTTAATAACTTCATTGACATGGGGATTCCAAGATAGTTTCTCATTTATTATGACTCTCAAGTATTTTGCATCTTTAGTTTGGGTTAGTTCTTTTCCATGAATGAAATATTTTGAATTTATTTGTTTCTTTTTCTGTGTTTCTCTTAGCAATTGACTCTTTTCTGGGTGGAAGGACATACTCCAGTTAGTTTCCCATTTTATTAATTCATCTAAGTCTTTTTAAAAAATTTTGCTATCTTGTTCGACTTAATTGCTCTATAGATTATACAATCATCAGCAAATAACCTAAATTTTGTTCCTGTTGAGATATTGTAAGGTAAAAATTTATATAAATTAAGAATAGTAAGGGACCTAGCACAGTTCCTTGTGGAACTCCTGAGTTAACCTTTATTGGTGCAGATTTAAAACCATTAATTATTACAATTTGCTCCCTACCCAATAGGAAGTCTTGGATCCAGTGAAGTAAGGACCTGAGATTCCAAAGTATTTAAGTTTTTTAAGTAAACTAAGGTGGTGAACTTTGTCAAATGCTTTTGAGAAGTCTAGTTATATTGTATCTATTTGAGTATTATTGTCTAAGCCTTTTGATAGTTCATCTATTGGATCTATTAATCGTGTTTCACATATCTGTTTTTTCTAAAGCCATTTTGCTGTGGGCATAAGGCATTATATTTGTCAAGGTGGTTAACTATTATAATATATATTATGTATGCCAGCAATTTATAGGCGATACTGTAATTGATACTGGTCTGTAATTACCAGGGTCTGATTTATCACCTTTCCTAAAATGTGGTGTTATGTATGCTAATTTCCAATCCTGGGGCACTTTACCCTAGTTTTGAAGGGCTTAAAAAAAGAACTGCAAGGATTGGGGACAGTTCATTGCCTAATTCTTTTAGTAACCTTGCAGGCAATTCATCTGGGCCAGTAGTTTTGTTTATTTTAAAGTTTTTTATGAGTGAATGTACTGTATAGTCCCGCGTATAAAACAACTGGGCATATAAGATGACCCCCATACTTTTCCTATAAAAATATAGGCTTTAAGCTACTTTCGCCGGATAGCAACTCCTTTTCCAACACACACCAAATATAAATTTAAAAACCTCGGATTTGCTTTAAGTGTAATAATTTTATTTAAAATCCATCAAATTCTTCCTCTTTGACATCTCATATCAAATGTACATCAATTACATATTGCAAACCTTTGACGATACCCGTATACACAGCATATAACATGATACCCGACATATAAGACGACCCAGGACTTTTGAGAAGTATTTTAGATTAGGGGTTAAAAAGTTGTCTTATATGCCGGAATATATGGCATACCTATCTCATCTACAGTTATGCTACCTATTTCTTCTATTTTGTTTAAATTTATTAAAATTTCCTTGTCGCCTGAGGCAGAAAATGATGATGCAAAATATGTGTTAAAGATATTAGGTTTTTATCTCATTAACATTATAGGTTTTATTATTGTAGCCTTTTAGTGTGGCTATACCTGTAGGCTCCATTTTTTTTTTTTGATAAAGGACCATAAGTTTTTATTATCTTTAGTAGTTACATTTTTTATATATTCATTTTGGAGGTTTCGACTAAGTTTTAGTGTCAAATGTTTAATTTTAAAGTAATTTTTGTGTATCCTTTCTAAATTGGTAGCCTTAAATTTCTTAAATAAGTTCTCTTTTTGTTTGCATAACTTTTTAAATTTAGAATTGAATCTGCATTTATTAATTCTATTTGAAGTTAATTTTGTTGGAACATTCTCATCCATTGTAGTTTTTAGATTTGTTTTTATTTCCTGCCATATTTCTTCTACCGGGCTGTCTATGCTGAATTTACTTTGGAAATTTTTGTTGGAAATTAGCAGCTGATTGGTGTAATTTTATTAAGTTGTTTAGATATATTGTTCTTTTAGGCATCTTATTTATTTTAGTTTTTATTGTATTGGTAACCCTAACAATATCATGGTCAGACAGTCCAAGAATTATTGTGCTGTCTATTACTTGGCCAGGTCTGTTTGTTAGGAATAAATCTAGTGTTTTATTTTTCCTAGTTGCTTTTTTTACTAACTGTTCTAGGTTTATGTTGTGTATAGTGTCTAAGAAATGTTCATTAATTTCTTTATTAGTTTAGTGGCTATCAATTGCTTATTTTTTCCAATTTATATCTGGAAGATTAAAGTCCCCCATAGTCCAAATTACAGCATTTTTATGATTTTCTTTAATAGAAGTTGGTTGACTGCAGAGATTCCTCATGTATTCTATGTTTGTATTTGGTGGCCTATATATACTGCCTACAATAAAGGGTGATGAGTTTGGTTTAAGTTTTTTATAAAAAACAGATTCTATATTAGAGTTTGGTTGGGTAGTAATTTCTTCAGCTATGAGAGTTGATTTTGTAGCAAGTAGGACGCTGCCATGATTGTCTGTTCTATCTTTTCTAAAAATATTATAATTGCTGCTAAAAATTTCAGAGTTATATATGTTGGGGTTCAACCAAGTTTCAGAACCAGCAGTTATGTATGGTTCTTCTGTATTCACAATGTAATTAAAAATTTAAACAAATTCCTTTTCTAAATTGTGACTGATGTAAAGTTAAAACCCCCACTAAAGATTGACCTGGAAAATGATGCATTTATATGCCAAGTTTGGTTGAGATCCATCAATCCATGTAAAAAACGTATGCCACAAAAAAGTGACCCACCGTAAACAAACAAACAAACAAGCAAACAAAGTTTGATTTTTATATATTTCTTATGATTGGTGTTAAATTTGTCACTCAAAAGAAATATTTAAAAAGTACACTTAGACTGCAACTGCAAAATGAAAAAGGTAATCAAAATACTGTGTTTTTTAAAATTCAGTATTACAGAGCAGAATTCTCTAGCTTGAATTTAAACGGAAACTTACAAATTAAAATGCAGCTAATAAGCTTGTTTAATTAAAAATGAAATAATTATTATATTCAGTGTAAAAGGTATGGTTAACCTAAATGGCAATGCTTTTGTAACTTTTCTGTTATTCATTGAACATTATTTGGCGCATAGGCAAAAGTTTATATATATATATATGGAGTGAGGTGTAGTCAGGTATTTTCAGATGGTCAATTAGGTGTAAAACCTGAAATATGGACACCAGAATAATTGATGCATTACTATTACTTTCTCACTGTCTTTTCAGAAGAAACACATAGAATTGGTTAATACTTGGAATTGGGAATTCAAAAACATGATTTTGGTGTGGAAAAAGATTTATTATACTGCTCATATCTTTGTAGGTAGATCATTGGATTAGGGTTAGGGTCATCACTAGGGAATCCACTCTACTTTGTGAAATATAAGCACCAGTTGCAGAAGCTCACTAAAATCATTTCTAGGCTTAAACTATTAAAATATTGTAGTAGCATTTCAGATTCTAAACAGTTGCTTAAACTCTTTAAATCTTATTTTATTAATGTCACTAATCCCTTTTATTCTTACTGCCTTTCTAGCAAGTGATTTAACTGATGATACACCTCTTTCTGCATTGAAACTTCGACCAAATATGAAGCTTATATTGATGGGGACAAAAGAAGAGCAAATAGTAAGTTTGAATTCATGATAACATTAGTCATGTTTTTTTAAAGCCAAAAACGTTTTATTTGTAGCTTTTAGAGTTAAAAAAAATCATCTGCTACTTGCAAGTTCAAGTTTTAATGTTCATTAAGAATATGTTTTTTACTTGTTATGGGCACCTTTAAAAACAAACCGTTTGTCTGTCATTTATTGTTATTTAGACAAGCTAATCAGCATTGGCTTTCTTGAATTTTTTTTGGTTTCATAATGATTATAAAGAAAAATGTAATGAGACTATCATGTAGACAACTTAGGAATTTACTGATCATAAAAATATATAATGAGGCTAATATGTAAAAATTGAGGAATTTATATATGTATAAGCACTTGAAGAAGGTTTATAATAATAAAAGGAATCTTCTTTTCCTCAAGGAAAAAGTTTCAGAAACACCAATAGACTTACCTGAAGTAGTGAATGACTTTGATATTGAGGAAGAAGAAATAGCCATAGAGAACAGGTATCCTTTAAATTTAAATGAACATGAAAAAACTACTAATAAGTTCTACCATTACATTGATTTTAAATGCTTACATTACAAATAAATAGTTTGAACTTGTTCTAATTTTTTTAACAAGGATATTTAGCATAAAATAAAATAGAAACTCCAGTATTCACTGCACATGTTAGAAAATACAAGATGAAGAGTAGGATTAATATTTTAACTGCTGCTTGCTAACTTATGCATATTATTCGATTGTTAAGTGATCTGGCTGTGTTACAGAATTAAGCTTTAAATTGGTTTTGAGAATGACTATTATTATTGAAGCTTTAATTTAAAAATCAATATTTGGCTGGTTAAAATCTTCATATTAAAATTGTTGGTGAAAAACTTAATAGTTTTTAATTTACATTACTATGCTGTATACAGTTTTTAACCCTTGTTTTTGGCACACAAAAATTTAATTACTTATAGTGTTTGTACTTATTAAAAAGAAAAGAAACCTGCCTGGAAAAAAATTGGTTTGCTAAAATTATTTTATACAATTTTAAAGTGTTGGGTCGAAAAAAAAATGTTTAAAAAAAAATAATAATTATTTATTTAAAATTTTGTTAATAAATATTTATTGTTATTCCTATTGTGTTATAACAAATTTTGGTAAAACAGATTAGTTTGCCTGTTGAGGATACCTACTTTTTTCATTTCACACTCACTACTTTACATAGAAATAACACAAGCCTACTGACTGGAATATCCTTTATTGGCAATCACCTCTTGCACCCTACACAATACCACTAAACATCTCAACTACAAAAACTGCACATACTTTGCCAAAATAACACAATATTTTAGTTACTTTCCCAACACACTCCCCAATTGACTACTTTTGGACTATTCAAAACATGACCTCATCATAGCCCATCCTGAATAGTTCACAGCTCACAGCAGAGTTAAGAAGGAAGATTGGTCATCCGTGACATAATCTTCATCATCACTTTTAAATAGCTCTACTTGTTTAATTTATTTTGTCAAGTTCACAGCTTTTAAATAAGGTTTAAACTTCATCAAGTGGATTAAATCAAGTGTCAGCATAATTTCTAGCCTAATCCTTGCTACACATTCTAAAATAATATTCATACTACAAATATTTAACTACTGTACAGTTCTGTGTTGAATACATGGAAATGTTGTTTTTTTTTTATTGTATTTGCTTCATGTATTTAATTCTGTATTTAATTGTTCAAATCCACTAAAATGATATTTATTGTATATTCTAGAGAAGAATACCTGGCAAAGATAGAGAGGCGAATAAAAACATATCAAATTAACACCCTAAATGAATGCAGACCTGGAAAGAAGCTGTTGGTTTTAGATATAGACTACACACTGTTTGGTATGTTCATATTTATGGAATTAGTTTTAAAAAAGTTAAATTAATTCATTACTTGAATGTTTACACCCCTTGACTCAAGCATTTTTATTTCATCTATGAAAGTGCTAATTGCCTTACTTTCTTGTTGCCTTTACTTTCCACTTTCTATACCCAAGTGATACTAGCTGATACATTTGGAATAAAGATTTGGTTGATTCTCTTTTACAATTATGTTGATATGTTTTAGTAGAGTAAAAATTAGGTTTTGAAATCACTTCATAAACCTATAAATAAAGATTTTATTGAGTAGTGTTGATTAAAATCTACACCCACCAAAATTAGAATTTTAAATGTAAAGTTAGAGAACTCTGTAAGTTATCATATTCTGTCAGCCAAAGTTAGAATGGATGATTTTCGTTAAGGAAAAAAAAGTATGCACTTAACTTGTTGTTATTTTATCATTTTTTTGCTCTATCATGTTAATTTACTTTTTGAATGACTTATTCTAATTCATTTAAAAAAAAAAATTAAACTTTCCATTAAATGCATGAGATAATATTTAAATATCTTACCTTATCTTAAAAATTCCAGACCACAGATCTACAGCTGAGCAAGCTAATGAGCTGATGCGTCCTTATTTACATGAGTTCCTTACAGAGGCATACAAAAATTATGACATTGTTATTTGGTGTAAGTTTGTTTTCTTACTTCTTGTACGAAATTTAAATGCAGATTAAATGATTTACTTCTTAAGTCTCTCTTACTGCCTCACACCATCATTGGCATTTATTTGTTGATGATGTTGGGTATTTATAAAAAATTGAAGGATGAATAATTATGAACTGTGCACATTTTTCATTAGAATCACTAGTGACATTTTAAGATTTTTTATACTTAGAGATTATTATTTTTGTGTAAAGTAATTGATAAGTCCAAATACAGCTAATCATTTGCTTCAGAGAATCTTACGTAGCATTTTTAACTAATTGGAGTTATTTCATTCTATCTTTGCCATGTGTTTTTTTTTCAGCTGCTACTGGCATGAAATGGATTGAAACAAAACTTAATCTTCTTGGAGTCTCTACACACCCTGACTATAAGATTTGTTTTTACCTTGATGCAGACGCTATGATCTCTGTTCACACCCCCAAATATGGAGTAATAGAGGTCAGATTGATCACATTTAATTGATTAAAAGATTGTTTTTTGTGTGGTTTTTTTTTCACTCATTGTCTGAATTTTTGAGAATATCTCATGCAGTATCTACAAAAAATATTAGGTTAAATCTTAAAAGATCAACCACAAACATCCAAATGAGACTCTTTCACTGCCTTTTACATCCTGTCTGGCAATAGTTAAAAAAATATTTATTTAGATTTAAAATTTCACTTCATTTAATTAATCTTATTCCTTAGGTGAAGCCACTGGGAGTTATATGGGGAAAATATGATCGATGGGATGAAAAGAACACTATTATGTTTGATGATGTGAGGAGAAATTTCATCATGAACCCACAGTCTGGTTTGAGAGTGAGTTCCTTTGTACTTTTAGTCTGTTGAATAATTGTATGTTTTCAGTCCCATGCTATGAGAATCATAAGTTACTAGCGTTTGTTGATATACCTTTGAAGAGATCTTATGTGTAATTGTGTTTGGTATCAAAGATACATGTTAAGGTCTTATTACTCATACCAAAATGAGCAAAATGACATATAATGGAGATTCAACATCAGAGATAATGACTCGAATTGCGTTGGCGTCAAGTGCTTTCAACAAACTCACAAATATTTGGAGATCAAGGACAATAAGACAACATACAAAACTTAAGCTATTCAATTCCTGTGTAATCCCTGTACTAACATACGGATGCGAAAGCTGGAAATCAACTAAATATATAGAAAAAAAATTAGTTTCATTCGAAAACAAATGCCTCCGAAAAATTTTAAATATAAAATGGAGTGATCTCAAATCAAATGAAACAATAAGAAAAGAAACCAACCAAGAATATGTGTCAAATTTTATAAGGAGAAGACGATGGAATTACATCGGCCATGTTCTTCGAATGGACAAGAGAAGACTCCCAAGTCAGGCCCTCATGTGGACACCAACAGGCAAAAGAAAACAAGGAAGACCAAAAGAAACCCTGCGTAGAACAATCATAAGAGAAAGCTCAACCATGGGTCTAAGAAATAACCAGGACTTGATACAATTAGCAACGGATCGTCAAAAATGGAAATCCATGACCTCTGCCCTATGTGCCGTCTTCGGCCCGAGAGGAAATAACTAACTAACTAACTAACTCATACCATTACAAATGGCTAACATCACTTTCATGCATGGCCAAGTCACTAAATAAAAGCTTGATTTTTTTTTTATATTAAGAAAAATAACACTCTTGTCAGTTAAAATTTTTAAAATTTTATTTTAAGATCAAGAAATTTTTTATACCATTTACTTGGAAAACTCTTATAGGTTTTTTAAGAATGTGCTTTTATCTGATTACAGCTTTTACCATCCAGACTCTATCTCTCTTTTTTAAAATAATTTGTGTAGAAATAAATGCTGCATTTTTGGAGGGATGTGTACCCGGGGGGAAAGTTTCCACTTATTTACACTGAAAGGATTTTTCCCCTGTTTGGTAGTGCATTCTAAACTTTTTCGCACTGACAGTTCTTTCTGTGATATCATAAATTTTATAGTCTTTAGAAACATAATAATTTAAGGCTTGGAATTTTAATGTTAGCATAAAGTTGTCATTCTTGAATGGTGGACCAAACTTGTTAAACCGGGATTTTTTTTTTTTTTGTTCTTGTCAAAAGTGTACGTACTAAAACTTTCTGGAACCCTGATCTAAATTTGTTGTATTCTAATAAATGTGATTTGTGTGTTTCATTGAACAAGATAAAAGCATTCCGTGATTCAAGGGTCAATCGCCTGACTGATACAGAGTTGGTTAAACTTACAGAATATCTCAATAGCATTGCCGACCTGGAGGACTTTACAGTGCTGGACCATAGAAATTGGAGAGAGTAAGCTACCCTTCAAATTATGAGAAAATTCTTCAAACATCAAACAATGCACTGAGTCACCACAAACCCACTAGTGTTGGGGATATTTAATTACCTTTTTTTTTTATACTTCTTCGACTCTCTCATAGTAAAGAAATTTAACAGCAATGAAAATCTAGAAAGTTCATTGTTTCAATAAAAACATAAAATACACACTTCTTTAGTAGATAATAAAACTATTAATTAAGCCAAGTGGTTGTTAAAACCTCAGGAGACATTAATTACATAAAAGTTAGCCTGATCAAAAGTAAGTTATAAAATACATTAAAAAAAAGAAACCCTTTGTACTTAGTCATGTATAATACTTAGTGATGAATAATACAAAGTCATGTATATGCATATATAGCACATACAAAATACACGACTTTCTTTAATGCAAATTTATTTTTATCTCAAGAAAAATTAACTTTATGTTGTTTGAAAAGGATAAATGAATATTTTGATTTTAGTGATCTTCAGCAAAAATAAAAAAGAAAATAAATGGAAGAATAGAGTTTTACTCTGTACTTGGTCTTTTGCACAACTAAAAACTCACGACCATTTATCTGTTTTCCAGGTACAGGAAAAAGCCAAGCCATAGAAGACATGGGAGACATAGAGAATCAAATGAACACAATAACCTGTAGTAAAACTAATTGGTAACTGTTTTAATGTATTCTTCATCATATAGTGTGCTATCCTAAAGTTTAGGATTAAAAATTAATGGTAACCATTAAAAATACAATGTTATAGTATTTAGTGGTGTTACCCAGATTTTAAAGTTTGAACAGTTTCAAATTTTAAATTGAATCTGTGACAAGGGGTACATTTCTTTATTATATTTGTTTTTTATATTCATACAATGCTGACTAATGGGGAATTTTCATTTTAGATGTTTTCATTGTCAAAGAGTTGACCATATGCTAATGCAGGGGTGTGCAATCTGCGGCCGTACAGCCACATGTGGCTGTGGGCACAAAAAAGTGCGGCCATTGAAATCTGTTTGAATTATAGTAACGTGCTGCCATCAAATATTTGCAATTGGGCAATACATTATGTCACATTGTAAGCGAAATATCAATTATTCATTTACACTTTGAAGCACTTGTTATTGGGAAACAAATTACAACTCCAGCAGCTGTAGCGTTAGCTGCAGTGTTTGTCGCTCATATACATTGTAGCCAATAAGGGCAGGCCATAAAGTTTAGCAGCGTAATATTGAAGCGTGCCTAAACCGTGTGATGCTCACATTCTTTGTATTGTGCTTCCTCTGTGTAACAGTGTAACACGTCGGTCAACTTCAGTAGCTGCTATAGTACACACAAATGCCCAGAGGTCTGCGTACATAACTCTTAGCTGGCAGCTGCACAAGAAATCTAGACAGATTCTTTACATAGCAGTGAATAAACATAAAAGTGTTAACAGTGAAAAAGCGTTTAATGAAAATGATTAATTGTATCATATAGCTTGTATACTTAGTTACCGTTTAATATCATCTGTGCCACCTAGTACTCATGTCGATAAAACGGAAAAGAACATTGGAAGAAGAGAAACGGAGCTTTAATGGGAGTTAGATTTCTTTATGGCAGAGACAGAGAATCAATTCATGCATTGTCTAATCTGTTGTGATGTGAAAATCGTCAAAAGGTACGATGCCAAGCAACATTTTTGCAGACACGCATCACACAACTATGCACAGTTACAACTAATCCAAGGAAGATCTGCGTGGAAAATCTAAAGAGGAATGTTCGACAACAGACCTCGATCATGTCTGCTTTGTTAAGACTTCAAATAAGCGCAGTGAAGGTTATTATCAAGTTGCCTATCGTCTCGGTGTCTCTAGAAAGCCTTTTTTCAATTGGGAACTCGTGAAAAGTTGTATCATGGATGTTGTTAAATGCAATGGGTAAGGAAACGGATTATTGTTTGATTCCTCTGTCACGAGCTGCTGAAGCTATCCATGCAGGCAAAGATTAACAAGAAGTACGGCCTGTTTGCACTGGCTGTTGATATATCTATGGAAATTTTAGATTCAGCGCAGCTACTCATATTTATTCACTCCCTATCCCCAACATTCGGATATTGCAAAGATCTGCTCTCCATAGAGACACTGGTAATGCAAACTCGAGAGGAAGACATATTTTTGGAAGTTAAAAAACTTGCATCGACTCCCACGTTTATCTGAAGAACCTGCGAGGCATCTGCACAGACGCCTGCCATGGTTGGTAAGCAAAATGTGTTTGTGGCTAGATTTTCCAATTATGTGTTCAAGTACCACAGTAATGAACAGCTCATAAATCTGCACTGCATTTATCACCAGGCAACACTGTGCTCTAAATCTGTTGATTTGGATAACATTCTGAAGGGTGTGTATGGCATTATCCTTTTCATTTGCGCGAATACTCTTCACCACCGCAAATCCATACAAATTATTCATACAAATGATTCGTTGGCTGAAGATATTCTACACCACACCAGCGTTAATTGGTTATCTCAGGGAGAAACATCTTTGCGTTCTCTGCTGCTACGAAAAGAAATACTGGTATTTTATGCCATGAAAAATAAGGTCTGCCCACTGCAGAACCAAGCCTTCTTAATATCTCTAGCCTTACTTGTAGACTGATCATTTTATATCAACTGCCTCAAAGAGTCTCCGCAAGGCAAAGGAACAACAATTTGCCTCATGCACAGAAGAGTACAGGATTTCTGTGACAAAATATCGTCTGCTACACTGTCATATCCAACAGCTTAATCTCAATCATCTCCTTCAACTCAGCGCTCTAATCGAGAGCCATGACTTACAAAAGATGAAATTCTGGCTACGTCCTTTTCAGGTGTCCTCGAAGTGCTGTTGTTGGAATTTGTAGAATTTTTTCAGGATTTCAACAACATCTCAGAAAATATGAGACTTGTTGCTTCTCCACATTTGGTTGAGAGGGTGCATCGTCGGATGTCCCAATGGAACTGATCGAACTAAAAAAATAGCGTGCAGCTTGTGAAGAACTTCAAGGACAAAAACGATACCATGGCGACATGGAAAGTAGCCGTGGAGTATCCAAAGCTTCGCAAAATAGCAAGAAACACTCTAGTGCTGTTTGGAAGCTTTTACATGAAATATCTCAAGAACAAATATCGAACCAGACTGGTAGACACCAATCTGGCATCAGGAATACGACTGATAGTCTCCAGCAAGTGCCCGGACTTTGCACGACTCACTGCGAAGACCAAAGAGCAAGGCAGCCATTAATTTCTGGACTCTGGACTGCTAAGTTACATGGACAGTGTTAGTGAAGAAGCTTATCACTTATTCAGTAATTGTGTTCTCAGTGTACTAATGCCACTTAAAAATATCCTTATGCTGTACTTGTGTTGCATGATGTTAGGACACTGTTAGATTTATATGATGATGTTCAATATAGTAGAAATATTAGAAAATATAAACTGAAATGTTTTTGTTTGTAATGAGTATGACGCACTGTGTTTGTCTACAATACATTATGATGAAGTCGTTATTATCTCGCGTTGACTATTATGAGAGGTAAATTTATAGTGATTGTATCAGTGAAACTTTTTTGGCGGCAGGAGCAAAGTAATTTTTTTTTATGCGGCTGTCAACGACCCAAAGGTTATGCACCTCTGGGCTGATGGATCAGATTTGTCTCTCAACAAAATATAAAATATTTAAATTCTGAACTTAAGTCATTAGACAAAATATTTTGTTCAACTTTAATGGTTAGTTGATCTTTTCATTGATGGCCAATGATAAAAGTTGGGACTAAAAATCACCATCTAAATTCTAAATCATGAAAAGAAAAGTATAGAAAGTATACTCACCTTTCACAAAACATCTCATTTTTTTCTTTGATGTATTTCAGGTGTAAAGGTTTCAACATGCCCAGCACATTAGCTTAAAGGAAGAGTTTAGTTTCTGTCATTATATTTTAGCAATGTTTTATGGAGATTTGGACTTAACATCCCGTCTTATAGACTCAGCAATGTACACTTAGTATTTTCTTCTCTCATTTTGAGATTGAAGGTAATATTATTTTTTAATTCATTCAGAATATATTTCCAATTAGAAAATATTTCTCTTGTTTCTAACTTAGAGAATTGCCCATTTTAAATGCAGTGTAAATCAGTTAAAGACTATTGATTCGTTCATAGTCTATGCTAAAATGTCAGTTGATGAATATAAAAATTAAATTGTTTCATCAACTTTGATAACATTAAATTAACTGTTTTATTGTGTGACAAAGGCAAAGTATTGTTTAGACAAGCTATTATAAATTCTTAGATTACAAACACAGCACCAGTTTTCTTTATTTGATTTAAGGTGTTGTACTAAATGTTATCCCATACATAAGCTAGGCATGATGAGTACCTTTCAGTTATATAATATTAGGTAAGACAATTTATTCTTTTTGAGGTGCTTGACAGTCAGTAAGTACATTTTGTGGGAAAATTTATTTTATTGAGCCATTTAAAATTATTTAATGCATACATTGCAACTTGAATTATATTTGATGGTAACATTTTTGTTTGTTTTGTTTTATAGGTATATGCTATTACCCCTAATAAAAATGAATTTATATTCAGTGCCATGAGCTTTAATAATAATAGACAGAATATTTACAAGTTTGCTTCTGTATTTAAGTGTATGACTATGTGAGATGGTTGATTAAAAAATAAGCCAACCCTTTCAAAGATTAGCTGCAAATGCTGATTATTAATTATGACTCAAATTAGCCATGGTTTCATATAGGATGATAATATTAGGTTGTAAATATTATTTTCTTATCTGTGCTGTGCCATCTTCTTTTTTTCTGGGTTTTTACTACTTTTTACCATCTATGCAAGATTTTTTTTTCCCGTAAGCTTATTAAGAAATTTGTGGAGTTTAGAAGTGCTTTGTGATTGATTGATGGAGTGCAATTGCTTTTATTTTGTTATTGGCATGTTTGAGAGCAATATTATAAATTATCAAGCGCAGATAATATTTTGTCCTGTTTTGGTGTTATATCGTAATTGAATACAGATATTTCTGATTCAGTGGTGTAAATTGTAAATCTGAGAGTGACATGGTTAAATATTTTTGTTGCGTCAAGGCTACAGCGAGTGACAGAGCGCAGGTGTATGCCAATAATTCATGTCATTAAAAGCACAACAGGACACGTTGGCATTTTGAGTGTCTGCTTTTGATGATGTGCTTACCCTGCATTGACTGATCTCTCTACTCTACATCGATTGATTTCTTTATATATATATGCTATACAGAAGGAACACTTAAAATTTATTTACATTAAAGAAGTTTGGTATCTATAAGGCAACTGCTGCTTATCTAATTGTAACATAGTTCTGACACACAGGACTTTCTATTGTATGGATTTCTAGCAGGCTTCATTGATCCATTTTTGTCATAGATCCTTTAGGGATGAACTCAGTTTATTGCTACATATTCGGTAAAAAAAAGGTTCTAAAACTGATAACATTTAAACATGATCAATGTAATAGTTATAGAACTTATAGAGGTTCCATATTAATAGTTGTCAAAAAAAGAACCAACATTTGTTGGTTGGTAGATCATCAGATATTGATATTATCAATGTGTGACTTATCAAACATGTATGTTTTGTACCAGTAAAACATATAGTAATAAACATTACCATGCCTGATTTGTACGAGCTTAAAATTTCTTTTTATTCTGTTTTATTCAGCATTTTTTCTATAATTAAATATTTAAGACTTGAATATGAAACAAAGAGCGCCTTGGACTATTGATGGTGCAGAAGAAAATTAACTTGGTGGCCTGTGTAATGTGTTGAAGATGTTAAAAATTGAACATATTACTCAGGAAGTATGAAAATTGTTCAGATGGATTAAGCAAAGTAATAAAAGACTCCCCCCTTTCATCAATAAACTTACAGATAGAGGAAACTATAACAGTAATTCAATCAAAGTTGTAAATAGGATTGATCACAATAGAAAAATATTGTTGTCAATAATGTTCAAGCATTTTAAGTTATGGCAGAAGAGATCAGCATAGGACTTATTAAATACAAGTATCTAAATTTAAAAACAAAACATAAAACAATACCTTTTACAATAGCACTGGATATTAAGGACCACAACATAAAAATATTGTTGATAAATAAGTCCAAGCATTTTAAGTTGTGGCTGAAGAGATCAGTTTTTAGGACTGATTAAATACAAGCAACAAAATTTAAAAACAAAACATAAAACAATATCTTTTACACTAGAACTGGATATAAATATAAAAGAAAGTTAAAGAAAAAAAAACTAAATCCTCTTTTTAAAAAAAATAAAAAATCAAAGATAAATCTTCTCTCAAGGTGGTGCTAAGAAGAAAACTGGCCATTATTTGACAGCTACCAGATGAAAATTCAAAGAAATTGAAAGAAACTATCAGATATTTGGAGCCTAACAGGGGCAAGTGAGTATGAAGACTATTCCTTAAACAGCATTATCACATGAGGAAAGGTCTGTTTGGATGTAAAGTAACATCATTTGGAATTCCACCGCCATAATCACTGAAAATTTGAGAAAAATAATCCCTGAAAATAGTACAATAAATGAATTCACTGCAAATTAATATGGCACCTAAAGGAGTAGGGTTGGGTTTGGTATAATAGAGCAGTGAAGAATACTCACAATTTTCAGGAGGATCCACCCCCCCCTCCTTTCCCGCGTGCACCATGTCCTTCTTAATGAGATTTTAAGAATAGATGCGGATCATTATTGACAGGAGTCATTGGAATAAACACCGAACAAATTGTTCCACCATACTAAAAAGATTGAAAAGCTCTGCCCTACACTTCTGTTTGTTGCCCATTCGTTCATGCATGTTGTTGTCTGTTTTTCTCTGTCCCTCATTCCATATATCTTCCCATATAAATCTAGTTTTTATTTTAATTCATGTTTACTGCATATGTGTGCAAGTTATTTCATTTATCTCCCTATAGTTTTGATGAATAACCTTGTGCCTCATGCTGTTGTTAGCAAATCAGCATTTTTTTTCTCTTTTTATCGGTCCAAGATATTCTCATCCTGCTTTTTAAAAAACACATTTCTACGGCCTCATTCTCTATTGTTCAACACCCGTATACATTGGGAATACGACTCCGATAACTTATTTGCTGAAGTTGTTGTTTGCAACGAGCATATGACAATCGATGCATGGGTAAAAGCAAAGTGGCATTGGTATAAACGTTTCATCAGCCACGGTTGATCGACCTGAACAATTAGACCGTGAAGTCACGTTAGACCGATATCAAATCTCGCCCCTGGGCACCCAATCGCTTCTTTGTATACAAGTACAAGCAAAAGAGTTCAATCGATTTCGCAATTTAAATCTCGCAAATCGATCGCACCCAATGATTCGAATCGCGTGTTCGTTATTGATTGATGTCAAACAACATAGTCGTATGTGCGACATATAAAACATATAACAGATGCCGTACACTGTGACGAGAGACCAGGGGCGTCACTACGGCAGTCAAGAGTAGATTGCATCTGGTGACACACTTACATAACCAATCTAAGGTATATTAAAGTGCAGGGCTTCGCCACCAGAAAAGAGTGTTACAAGGAGGGTGCCAATTCACAGGGACGAGCCACAACATAGTGGTACAAATACAGGGCGCCAATTTACAGGGACCAGCCACAACATAGTGGTAAAAATACAGGGTGCCAATTTACATAGAGCGCCACACTAAAAAGGATGCTGTTTCTCGTGAGTGTAACCATATGATCACACGTTGCATTTGTAACTATGATTTAGTTTTAGATTCGTTCAGTTAAATAAACACACAAAAAAATATTTGTCTGGGGCCGTTTTGACCGGGACCATTTTGACCGGGGCCCTTTTGACTGGGACCGTTTTGACAGGGGCCGTTTTGTCCGGGGCTGTTTTGACGGGTCACCGTGCTAGACACAACTACTTCCGCCTTCTCCTTCAGGTTTGGTGCTTTCTTCTCTATCACAACAAAGGGGTCGATGCTGACGACCAATCTATGGCGTCGGGATGATGTTGCCGAATGAGAATACAGCCTCTTGGTTGCTGGGATTTGTGCTACAGCTTTGGGGCAGCGACGTCCATGCTGTGGTTAGTGTCCAACAGTGTATTAAACTCAACGGTGTGAGCTCTACCCCAGCCTTCCCTCACCGGCATCCTCAGATTCTAAAAATAACAGCCGGAGGACAATGTTTAAAACATAGCGATTTACGCGTTATTTAGGATAAAGGGAACGCATATCTCCATGGCATTAGCAGGATAACAAATATTGATTACTTCAAATTTCTTTACTAAGACACACACTCAATGTTAATGTGCAGTGGCGTCGCTAGGGGGGTGCGGAGGGGGCGGGCCGCCCCGGGTGACACCATCAGGGGGGTGACACCAGACAGTAAAATTCTATATATTCCCGTTATTTGGCACTGGAAAACTCGGAGGATTTCTATGGGTTAAATCGTGAGGGGGTGACACCATGAGCTACCGCCCCGGGTGACACCATGAGCTACCGCCCCGGGTGACACCAACCCTAGTGACGCCTCTGTTAATGTGGACGTTTCTTAAATTTTTTTTTTTTTTTTCAAATAAACGATGACGATGTGTTATCCAGAGACAACAATCGAACCGAGAACCCATGCTATTCTCTTTTTAGGTCCTGAGTAAAAAATATCGGACTAAGTAGTTATAGTTATCAATAAAATTATTCTCGTATAAAAAAAAGCGGACCCTTTCATGCATACATGTGCTCGTTAAAACTGTCTTAAGCATGTGCACGTTAAACTGTCTTCAGCATGTGCATGTTAAAACTGTCCCTAGTATGTTTATGTTAAATAGCCTCTATTGAGAATGTTCGTTATTCAGTGTCTTCTATGAAACTAGGTATAAACATAAGTTCAGCACCACTGTTCATACCTCTTGTAATGTATTATAAATGCTTGTGTATGTTTAGCTTAACTGTACCTAACATGTCTATGTTAAACCGTCGCTATTATGCGTCTGTTAAGGCGGACCATCCATATATTACGTGCGCAAAAAATTCGTATTTTTCGTACCCCCTCCCCCCTGTTGCACCCCGTACATTTTCGAGACCACCCACCCGTGCGTACGTTCAAATTCGCTACCCCCCCCAAACAGGTTGAAAAAAGTATTTTAAAGCCCGAGTAAAAAGTTATTGGTTTTACTCTTTGGGGCAGTCCATAAATGACGTCACACGCCTAGGGGGGTATAGTCGCATGGCGTCTTCATGGACAGCCAAAAAAACCTTATAAAATATAACTATATAAGCAGTGAAATCGCCAGCCCGTTATGTTTATATAACCGTTGAAACACCGGTGGGCGAAAAAGAAACTTCTACTAATTTCAAGAGATGGAAATTTAAATGAGACTTATATATTTTAGGAATGTGTGAACATTTGGTCTGAATCAAATATTAGACTATTTACTTTTAAGCTTTAAGTAATTAAAGGATCAGAATTTCGTTTGCATTAAATCATAAAACATTATTGCATATCAGTCTTGACCCAGTCAGTCACGAATGTCGTTTGCTGTCTCAGCGGTTTACGTTACTATGTTTAGTACAATGCAAATTAAATTTGCTGTGCGTACGTAAGCATTCAGTGGAGACCCTCCTCCCCCCGTACGCATCCATACCCAAAATGCCATTTTTCGAAGACCCCCCTCCCCCTGCTTGCGTACGTAATATAATTTGGATGACCACTAAATTGTCCCTAGCACGTGTATGTTAAACTTTCTCTAGCATGTGTATGTTACAGTCTCACTTGCATGCTTGCGTCAAACTGCCACTAGCCTGGCCCAGTTGATACTATCAATGATAGCTACATCACATTCGTAAGTCTTTACGTATACCTGCCTCTTGGGAAAATTCACACGTAAATTAAAAGATTTTAAATTCATTTGTTCTCAGAGCTTCCCCACCCTTCGACGCCTTCCACACACACACGCACACTTTTTCTCTTCCAATCGACTCTGTTGTAATTAACCAACGCCCCCCTTGCCGTGAGCCGGCGCAGGAAAACCGAGAATGCTGTGCTCCACTTTTTGTTTTATTAACAGAGGTGTAAGAAACGTGGAAACGTCCTTCTAGTCTATAGAACAGAACATGTCACCCGGATCATGTCAATGGCACGATCACAACGTCACACTGAGACGGCGCCATTGCAATCAATCTCGGCACCATAAATATTCACGAGGCAGAAACTTGTCGTCTGGCTAAGTAAGATCACTGGTGACGTTTGATTATGAGGGTTGATAAGGGGGCGGGGGGATAAAGTTATTGGCAGTTCAAGTGGAAGATTTTTGTTTTGTATGGGCTTTTGGAACGTAAGATTTGGAATTCATTTTGAGTGATACACAGGTGGTAAAAAAAAGTTATAGACACACTTCGTGTTCGTAAAAAAAGAAGGAAAAGGGGAAAAACATACATGTTTATGTAAATGTTGAACAGTGTTTACAAAGTATAAAATATTTTCTAAAAGTTGGAAGCTTTTATCCTTGTGCCGGAATGAAATACAGGTAGGTTTGTATTGTTAAAGACTAAATAATAAATACAGATATAATTTTCATAATAGAATGAGGTTTGTAACAACACTATGGCCTTATTTTATTGTTATTGTTGTCTACTATATCAGCTCATTTGGTGTTTGTATCTTTGTATGGTTCACTTTTCGACTTTCAGTTACACAATCACGGGAAACCAAAATGACGGACGGGGACCAAAATTGTCTGGACAGTTCCTTATTATAGTTTTTGTAATGACCCTTTGGCCTGAAACCGTTAATTAAATATTTTTTTTAAAAACCGTTACAAACACGTTTTTGACTATAAATCTTTTATATCTGAGACATGTTTATAAGGATGTTCATTATAATTATTATACGCAGGGCAGAACAATCCGAAAATACAAAATTCTATTTAAGTCTCGTAAAATGTGTTTACAATAATGCGCATCAATCGTGAATATATTTGTAAGAAGTATTGTCAATGTAATGCGCAAATTATTGCGTGACATGAAAGGTTGTTGAACATAATATACACCACGAAATTCTATCTCAAAAATTAACATGATACATAGAATAGAGATAAATAAAATAATTCAAAAATGCAATAAATCAATTACAGTACATTCGATAGATCTAAAATTTTGATACATCATCTTATCATCGGCACGAGTCTGCCTGCAAAATTTCGGCTCGTTAGCCTACCAGGAAGTGGGTTAAAAATCGATCCAAAGATTTTTCGCCAAGGGCTCAGACACCACAGAGTATCCTTTTTTTTTGGTGTCGTATTTTTTCAAAAACTCTATCTTGAGTGGTGCGCCTTCAAATTGCGGTGTGCCCATTTTCGTGTACGTATCTTAAATTAAGCTGATCTATATTAATATGATAACATTCATACTTATTGTTTAGGCTTTGTGATACCCTTGTTTGCTCAACATAAACTAATTGCCGCCCCGCGTAGTAGCATACGCCGCTAATGATTTAGTGACGGGTGACATTTTATGAAAGTAATTGTTGAGGAGAGTGTGTGACTACTTTTCTGTCACTGAGCATAACGGAGAGCATGAAGTTATTATGCCAATGTCGAGAAACAAAGATTACAGCCTTGTTGCGAAGAAATTGGGAAATGAACAGGAATTAACACTAACATTTTAAATTTTTTTTTAAAGTTATGTCTTAGCTGGGGCTTGAACCTAGGACTTTCCACGTGTTAGGCGATTATAATAACCACTACACTACGAAATACATGCTATTCTGTTGTTCTGAAAGAACAAAGAAATTGACCTCAATTGAACGTATTGTTGACTTGGTCTCGATGACCCCACACCCTCTGCATTAACTTTTCTTGCAAGCTGGTTGGTCGGTGGGGCAGGATGACAGCTCGGTGTCCGGCATGGTTGAACCATAAAGAGAATTATATACTGTGGCGTAGCTAGAGGGGGCCTGTGGGGGGCGGTTCGCCTCGGGCGGAAAACACTTTAAGGGCGGCATTTGTAGGCAGTTAAAAAGTGCAGCCATTTCCGAAACCCACCATTTAATTTTTTGAAGAACCTTTAATTTTATGAAGGTGTAAAATCAAGGTGAAACAAATATTCATAATTTCGATTTTTAATTGATGGATCGCACAATATTTCTTTGATTACATAATGGTTGTTATGTCCAACGCAAACTCGTTAACAAATTTAAGATCGTTTAAAAAAATATCAAGTTGTTTGGAAAATCAATCGGTATACGTAACAGATGTATAAAAACTACACACAAAAACACGTCAAAGTGCTGGGCCAAAAATATGTGCTAATAATAACGCAACGACAGTTTTTGGGTGGTGAAGTGGATTGAGTGGTTTTAATTTAGGCAAACAACGAACGATAGAGCCTGGCGTGTTTAGCCTCCATTTTATTCTCTAACTAACTCTCTGACTAAAGAGCGTAAACAATAATAAACATAAAGATAAGGGACATCACTCAAACAATATAAAACTACAGTAATACAAAAGTGAGTTCCCCTAAGAATAATCCCAATATATTACAGGTGGGATCTCCACACGCACAGAATTATTCGCGAACAAGTACCTATATGACATGGTGTTTCAAATTTGCAAATTTGTGTTTTACTTGGTAAGTAGTAATTTATGTTACTGTTTCAGTTTTCATAAATATATTGTAAGGAAATTATTAAAAATTAAATTGCTTTCGTTTTTATTGCATTTAAGTAGAATAAAATAAAATACGGTTATTAATTAAAATGTTACGCATATTATCCCAGTAAAGTAATGTGCAAGTAATTTTAATTATGACAAGAATATGAAAATATTCAAATATCTCCTATAATTAACACCACAATTAACATAAATAATTAAAATTTTCATGTGAAGAAGTAACTAGTAATACTTGGTACAGTGCAACCCTCTTCTTTTGTATGTTTTTATGTTATCTCAATTTATGGGAAACCGTTTTTTTTAGTGTTTTGTTTTCATTTTTTAATGGAACAAAGCTACATGCTAATACAAAACGCTGTTATATCAGCCAAACAATTTGTGAAGGAATATGAGTGGTGAAAATTAGATTATATCTTTAGAGCAAGAGGTGCAACGAGAATTGTTTTCATCAATGGATAGAATTTAAAAGAAAATAAAAGAACAATTTGATCAGGTGCATATCCTTGCAAGAAAATATTCGTATATAATACCACGTAACCTACTAAATGAAGAATTTGCACATCAAATAAATTACTGTTTTGACATTGATTAAGAAAATTTCAATATAGAAAGAAGAAGGATCCCGGTTTTCATAGCTGTGCCTACACTACTAGAAAAGGCATTACGTTAGAAAAAGGAGGGGGGGGAGGCTTTTATCTGTTAAAATTTTGTCAACAGTATAGATTGGAAAACTATGTACCCAAGTGAATAATTTTAATATTGCTAAGAATTTTCTCAACTGTTGCTATCAGTGTTGCGAGTTGTGAAAGGAGCTTATCCAAACTGAAGTTGATTTTAAAAAAAATCTTCTTTCCACAATGAGTGATTTATGACAAAAAATATTGTAATATTGACCATAGAACAAGATATTAAAAATAATTTGAAAATTTGATAGCATAATACACAATTTTTCTACTATGAAATTTAGTAAAGTAAATGCATACAACTATAAATATGTTTACATACTAATGTATAC
Organism: Radix auricularia; assembly: GCA_002072015.1. Classification (NCBI taxonomy): domain Eukaryota; kingdom Metazoa; phylum Mollusca; class Gastropoda; family Lymnaeidae; genus Radix; species Radix auricularia. Next base: position 115,305 of record MUZC01004815.1, on the reverse strand, counting down.
AATTTCTTTGATAAAAAATCATTAATCTATAAATACAAAATAAAAGAATATTAATGGGTAATATTTTTTTTGAATATTTGTAGCCTCCTGGGAAAGGGGGGGGGGGTGGACCTTCGACCTCAGTGACTTTCTTGTTGCCTTTAAAAAGTATCTAGTATTTTTATAAGTGTATATTTATAAGCATATTAATATTTTTTTCTACATAAATATGGCATATGAATGGCTAAAAATGTTCCCACATTGACTTCAGTTCAATTACAATTCTTTATTCATGTTTATTAATTTATAAAGATCCATCATATGATTGACTTGAGGGGCCATCCATCAATGACTTCACACTATTTTGGCTGATTTTTTACCCCCTACCCCTCGTCACACGTCGTCATAAAAACTTAAAACAAACCTGAGACCTGTTTTTTTCCATATGACGTCACAAAGCTTTGGCCACACCCCCCCCCCCCCCAATGAAATTTTCTGTTTGAAAATGAGCATGTTTCAAATTACTTTTTGTCATTTTAGTATGTTTTCTAGTATTAGGCTGCACTATAATATCGTAGCTCGCGTGAAGCCAAGTAAAACTTCATTAAATAAAGTGTCATTAATCAAATATTTAGTAGAACTTTTATTTAAAGTTGCGCGTTTTTGTTGTGACGTCACATTTATTAAACATTACCCTTCGGCACAAATGGTGGAATCCCTCCCACCCCCGGCGCGTGACGTCATTTATGGATGGCCTCTAAAAGAAGCGGCAAATTGGAGATCGTCCAGGGCGGCAAAAGTTCTAGCTACGCCACTGATTATATATAGAGATGTTGATTAAATTTTTAATAACTTTATATGCAAATGCAATTGACTGAATACTACTCCCGTAATTGTATTAAATCAATTTTATTTCATTTTTATAGATTATTTGATATCATCTTTATCTTTTCATAGTTTATTTATTAACTTTTTTTCTATACATATAAATGTCTAAACCTAGATTACCCACCAAGATTTCTCCAACTTAAATTTTACTTGCTCATTCCTTTAAATTTACTTATTGAAGTTAAGCAACAATTATCTTAACATACATCTAAAGGGCTAAAACCAATGCTGTAATTGTTTGTTTACGTAAGCTAAACAAATTTTATTTTAAATTTATGCTTTGATTACTGGATTCATTAACAGAAGCACATTAAACTAAATACAAGTGAACCTAAAATTAATTATTTAAGTTGAGCTGCGAATTGAAATGATGGATAAAAATATACCAAACTAAGTTCACATGAACCGGATAACTCATCTGAATTTTTACATCGATATATTTCCACTCCTTCTGACAATGATACAAAAAATTATCTTTTTCTTAAAACGTATATCTTTGTTCCACATGCGTTTTAAGCGAATAGATCAACTGTAATAAATATAATTGTCAAATAAATACACATGTAATCTAATTTGACGTGGAAAGCGATGGTCTAAGTCAAATATCTATAATAAGAGATAATTATAAACACATGTATAATTAAATAAACAAGGGGACAGCTGGATATCGAGATTTTCGCCACTATCTGGATTCGGCAAAGACTTATCGCAGATCTAAATTGTATCCGGATATCAGTGTAGTAAGGTATTTTTAAAAATCAAATTAAATTAATTTTTTTACGTTTATAAACATGTATATAAAAAGTTTTAAAAAGACAACAATAAACAGAAATGAGCGCTACGCGTTGGTATTTAAAGTCAAAACCTTTGTTTTTAAGGGTTATTTATTATAAGGAATAGTATTTTTGACGTGATGCACATTTATGGCGGGGAGGTACAACATGCCACCGAAATGATGGCGGAACGTCCTTGGATGGCCTTTGTTGATCGTTTAGTTGTATAGTATGTTTTTTTGCGATTTAAAAAGAAATACGCTCTGTTTTGTATAAATTTGGTGCAGAGATTATCTGTGTACTTTGCCAAGGGGAAGTGTTTTAGAAGTTAAAAAGAATTCACTTTAAGTTTCACACATAATCTCTAAACCTCTAGCGTTCCCAATAAATCGAGAATTTTCATTATCCGGTATTTTCTATGGAATTTGGTTTAATTTGGTTCAGCACAAGTGTAAAAGCTCTCATTTGTTTTAAAAATGCTTCGTATTTACTACTTGTTGACCTTTTGAAATGTCAAGTTCACGTATTATATTGCTGTTAAACTTCAAACCGTGGCTCGATTTGAATTCTTGAAGTGAACATCACCCCTGGAAATATAAATAACATTGTCTATTCAGAAAAAATAGCGTTTTACGTTTCCTGATCACCTGAATTTCATAACAGATGGTGAGTGAGTATTTACCAAGAATTCGCTTGTGGGATTAAAACTCCAACAAATAACGTCATGTCGCATGTTATTACATGGTGCCTTTTAAAAATATAACTATCTAAATTGTTAAGAAACATGTATGTGTGTGTGTGTGTGTATGTGTGTATAAAATTTGTAAAAATTCACTAACAATGATAGTCATCATTAGTTCTACATCTCAATCATTAAAAATCTAGTTTTTGGAAATAAAAAAACAAAAACTCAATTGAATAAAATTGCTGAACCAAATTGATAGACTTTTTTTCAAAACTACCCGCTTCTTCTGCCAAATGAAAGAACAATTACCAGGTGCATATGAAGGCCTATCTGTTATTTCTTTAAAGGGAAAAATCTCCAACAAAATCTTATATAATAACTAGATTCTCTCAAAACTGCTACCAAGCTGTCAGTCAATAGAGATCATAGTCTCGAAACAAAAATTTCTATGCAATGGACTAACAATTCCATAAATAAACAGATAAAACACCCGACAAATGAGCACAATTAGTTAATTGAATTACAAGTGCATTTGGTTCGAAACATTTCGTTTTGCTATGCCGAAATTTATACATTAATATACTAAAGGTGCGATTGAAAAGAGGGTATTAAATTATCAATAATGGTAAGGGGCGTGAAAAAAGGGTTATGTGGGTTATGAAGGAGAATTGAAAGATCTAACGGGGATTTCTATTAAGGGCTTTAATAGTTGATAGTTTTCTTTGTTTACTAAATTTGGTAGACGGTTTGAGGATATTTCTTGTATATATTTCTTCAATACTTATTTCTATTTATACACTTAACAATAAAAACAAGTCAACTGAAGTAGTAATTACATTTTTAAAAAATCTTTACTTTACTTACGTTAAAAAGATTCATTAAAGTATAACAGTTGCGTCCAGTAGTAATAATCATTTTTATTTTCTCCATTGACATTTTAAATATTTTGTAAAGCATTTGTAACTTTAAAAAAGACATGGAATTACATTCTGAATATTGTTAAGAGACGTGGGGGAAAAGGTGCTTGAAGTCGTAAATTAGGAGGGATGGTTAAGAAGAAGGAAGGCAACTAATAGGAAAAAGAGCTTGGTAAGTTCATGAAATTTTTGGCCGGGTTCTCCAAAGTCTAAAGCCTAAAGCTACCGTTTTTGACAGGATATTACTAGTAATCAATAAATTCACACAGATAGACGACTGCGTACACTTCTCTAATGGGGAGGCACTTCTAAATATCTTAAGGCAAGGCAAGTGGGTTCTTTTATACAAACTAGCACTTGAAATAACCCCATAAAAATAATGTCGGACTTAGACATAAAAATTATTGAAAGGCGAATCTATCCGGCTTGCAGGTGCGAAACGTCATTCAATTTCTGCTTTTGTGCAGTCAGGTTATAGAAAAGAAACGTATGGAATAAATTAAATCAATATAGACAAAGTTAATTTTTAAAAAAGCGGTATTTATTTATTAACATACGATACTTACTTGGTGTCATGATATGGGGCCAACAAATAGTTGGATCAACGTCAAAATATCCAGCGATGCCTTGGTGTTAAGTCACACATGGTTAATAGTGTCACGCAAGCTAAACAAATAAGATATGACATAGCGCCCCCCCCCTAAATAAATAAATACAATAAAATAATAATAATAATAATAAACGAGACGTTGTTGTTTCTCTCCATCACCCAGAAAATTTTTCCAGGTTGAATAATTAAAAAAAAAAGACAGCACCACATTTAGTACCTTGAACCAAAGATAGTTAACTAAGTCAACTGACTGTTTTGGTCTGATTATTGTTATAACTAGGGCTATACCGGATTCACAGGTTTGAAATCCGACCGGAGCAAGGTTTCGGCCGGATTTATGAAATTGAACTCCAGCCGGAGCCTGAGCCGCATTTGTCAAAATGGCCGGATTCTAGATTTTCCGGTGCCATTATAAATAGATGTATATATATATATACACACAATGGCACCGTAATATATATATACATACATCTATATATAATATCTATCTACCTACCTGCCTACCTGCCTACCTGCCTGCCTGCCTGTCTGTCTGTCTGTCCGTCTGTCCCTCTGTCTATCTAACTATCTATCCATCCATCCATCCATCCATCCATCCATCCATCCATCCATCCATCCATCCATCCATCCATCCATCTATCTATCTATCTATCTATCTATCTATCTATCTATCTATCTATCTATCTACCTACCTACCTACCTACCTACCTATCTAAAAGCTCTACGGCCAGCCGGTTGTATGAAGTCAAATTTTGCCAGAGCTGGGTTTTTAAAAATAGCAGGATTCCGGATATGTCGGTGCCGGAGCCAAATTTCTATACCCTCTAGTAATATAAAAATCTACCACAACATTAAAAAAATACTTTTCCAGTGAGTCTAGACGGCCCCAACAGGTCGTTTGCTCTACATCTCACTCCGAGACCACATCATCAAAAAGAGTTTTCACATTTTTAAAACAATATTTGTGCAGCGATATTATTCTTTAATGTTTCAAGTAATAATAATTTTAAAAAAATAATAATCCAGTTTATCGGTTAAAACAATACAACATCACCACTCCGAGTCAAAACAACACAGTCAAGAGATGCGAAGACGGTAATCGGTGACAGATTAAGGATTAATGTTTTCAATTACGGAAGCCGAGAACATAAATCAAGAGATAAATAATGCAAAGAACAACATAAAATTAAAGAATGATAATCTGCGATAGAAACTTCAAATGCCTGGTCGGTCAAAAGAATCTCTTTTATATAGTATTGGAAAACTTTAACTCTTTAGTCATTGTAATTTTTTTTAATCTTAAAAAAAAATTATAAAGGAGTATTAGAAAAGAGCTATACAATAAGAGTTATTTCAAAGTCATTCCAAAAAATTCTATTGTGCGCTGCGTGCATGGAGGGAAAAAAAGGTAAAACCCTCGCACCCTTAAGTAAGCTTTTATAGAGGGTAGTATTTAAACTATTGCCCCCCCCCCCCCAAATTTTTGTACCCAGTCAAATTGAATATCTTGCCTCTGTTTATTTAATAATGTCTCGGGGGCACAACTTATAAAACCAAGAGCCAATCGAGGTTGGCCCATATAAAGATAGATATCAGTTTAAAGCTTCACTCTCTTATCACTTGAATCACAATGCTGCGTGGATTAACTTCTCAGACCTATCGATACCGTTTGAAGAGTGTTTGCTCCGCTGAGGATTAACGCGAGCTGCTGTTGGTGATCCTCTCTAAGCTATGACAGAAGTCCATTCGTGTTTGGAAAGAGACAAGATTTGAAGAAAAAAAAGTTTAAATAATTGAAATACAGTAATTAAATACTTGAGCTTTCTTTTAAATAGATTTTTATCCTCGGGCCTAGAAGGCTCATAATGCGGATATTTGTATTTTCCCAGTTCTTTCGGTTTGTTGCAGCTCGTTGAAGATCTTGGAAGTTTGAAAAGACTAATAATTTTTCTTTCTGTGTTCATTGTTCTATGTAAAGATTCTCTCGGTCTGCCAGGTCGCCGCCAGCCGTCTGGTCACCATGTGAGGGTCTCCAGCTGTCCACGCAAAGTACATGGCCGATGTATGACCATCTTCGTTTTTTTAATGGTAGATGCCAAACATGTCTGTCCAAAAAGACATACTTTACTTTGGCTAAGTCAATGAGATGACTTCTTCACATTAGCCTACACTTTGATCTTCAACAACACCGACACGCTTTTATTAAATAAATTTATAATGACGGGTGAGGTATTTTTGTTTACATATCTTCTATATTCCCAAATGGCAACTTTATATAAACAGATGTATGTTTCTACCGAATCTAATTTTCTTTCAACAAAAGCTCAAAGGCAAGAGAATAAATTATTTGAAAACAAAAACAACAACTGATCCCTGCGCTTGGTAACACTTAGTAATGGGTCGCCATTTTGTCTGAAAACATGTCAACAAAACGTGGTATTCTTTCTACGCGTAGACGACAGCGTTTCACCAACATTTTCTGGTCAAAGTCCCACAGGGTGTTGGCTTTGTGAACGCCATTCTACCCCCTCCCTCTTCCAATTCGAGCGTTGTAAGGATTAAACTAATTTGACTGTGATTTCAAATTTCAACGAGAACAGGTTCCTAGTGTAGACTTAAAAGTTAATTTAAAAAAAAAGAAAAAGAAAAAGAAAATACAAGTACACGATTTTCACGACGAAATTAACCTGACGCAAGAATCATTGGCTGATTGAGTGACTCACAAGTTTTCTTTTTTATGTTTATTAGTTTAAGGCATGTGACTCAAGTTATAAGCTCGTCCTTGATGACAATTATTGCAACAAAAATAAATAAAAATGAAATTTAAAAATAAATTAAAATTAATGTGCTTCTTGTATTTGAGCTTGTTAACCGTTTGATTGAAAACGCCAGTAAAAAATCAATAACTTTTGATTACGTTTTAAAACAAATGATTAAGCCTAAGGCAAATGACGATTTCAAAGACAAAATTAGATTTAGTTGATTGTTTTTTTTTCACTGCTTGGCTGAAAGTTCCAATCCTAAACATTTTTAAGACATATATCCATTAAAGTAAACTTAAAATTTAGGTTTCATCCAAATGCATTTTTTTAAGCGAGTTAGTGACAGCCGTTTGAAAAGAAAACCCGGTAATCGAATAGGATAACGGAGTGTGTTAATTTTTTATTTTCAAAAGACAGATTATTGCCGTCCTAACTAGTTTCGGGCCACCATACCATACATGACGAGAGATATTCCTCTGAACAGCCATGGCTTGCGTCGACTGTACACACATTAAATACCGCATTATCGATCCCCTCCTAATAAAACATCTTTGAGTCGTCTAGAAAAGATATGGTTTTCCAAGTCAAATATCTGGGTGGCGCTCTGTTGACTCTTCAATCTCACGATAAGGACATAATTGCCATTTTACGCATTAAAAACGTTTTTTTTTTAATGTCCTGCAGTCTAAGAAAGTAAATAACTCTCAGCGATCAAAAGAAATTGAGGCCAAAAAAATCCATGTGTTTTTTTCCCTTTCAAACATTTCTATTAAGACACATGAGTGGAAACTTTTGAAATGTACCGTACATATTTATATAAACAATTCTTGAGTAGTTTTTTGATAGAGGTCGTCAACTTCAAATGGACTTCATATATCTATATTTCGACTGAGGTTTCCCTTTGTCGCAACCCTTTTCTTTTTTGTCAACATCCGTATGTTATTTATAGAAATATATTTCGAAATCTAACGTGTCTTCTTTTTATCATTTACTCATCATCTCCCCCCTCCCCTATCATTTACTCATCATCTCCCCCCTCCCCCGTCCACATCCTCGTCCATCTGATTTCCCAAACTAAATCTTCTCCGAGTGTCTTTTATTTATTTCTTTGATAATTTATATCTATACTTAGTCACACAAATCCTCCTCTTTTTCCCAGAGGTAAAAGATCTTGTGTTTTTGTTTCTTTGTTATGTTATTAAAAAAAACAATTTTTTTAAATAATAAAAAAAACAAAAACATTTTCGCCCTTCTCCATCTTTCACATCCATCCACCCAATTTCTTAACTTTCTCATATCTTACAAATTTCATTTCAAGCTTTTTCAATGAATGTTACGATAGCATCACCTAAATACGTTAATGGAGATATTGGTTTGTAATCAAATTTGATAGCACTCAACTTTTTAATGTCTTTATTTTTTCTATTTACAGAATAACAGAAGTACTCCCTAACAAAAATTGAAAGCGTTGATTAACATAACAATGTCTCATTTTAGCCCAACCAAACTGTCAACCCATTGGAAACGTCGCAACCCAGAAACAAATCATTACTCACGAAAAGTGATTAGTGAATTCTTTGGTGTAATTTTGTAATTTATTTTGTTTTGGTGAAACATAAAACAATTTGAGTATAGATTTTACTTCTTTAAATTTAAAAAAAAATATATTAAAAAAAAATCAATTTTAAAATAAAAGCTTTGGTTCATTCAGATGTTAGCACGTCGACGAATCCAAATATTGGCACCATGACCAACTCATCAACTACAGTTCTGAGCATACCCGTCCCAAACAACAAACCTTCCACCATCCGACTTCTGCCCTCAATAAAACGTCCAGCGTCTCCTCACGGCTACACACATAAAGTACCCAGGGAGAATTCCGCCGAAGACCAAACATTTCGTCACGAAAGTAGGTCTCGTCCCAGGACTCGGGCGCCACAACTTTCTCAGACTCTGCAACCCGATTCGGACAACTCAAAGTCCCCAAACGGCAGGGTCATGAACTCTGTGTCGTTTCGGAACAACTCCTCGTCTTTTCAAAACAGCAGCCGACTTCTGGAAGCCCGACCCCGCACACACGAAATCTCTTCTCGAAATGCTTTGGTCAGACCGGAATCGGATGGCGTTGCTGTGAAGCGTAAAACAGACAAAAAGCGAAGGGCGATGAGCATCGTGAACGCTACGCCATCCTTGGTTCATCGTGAGGCTGTGGTCCACGTGGTGTACGCGGGGCGCCCCGACCACCTCGGAGATCACGTTTACGACACCGACGATCAAGGGAGAGCATCGCCCAGGAGAAGGTTCATGCTGGAGTCAAGGGCGAGCAGAATGACGACGCCAACAGCCGAGATTGGGCATTGCGAGTACCCGGTCTTGGAGGAGGATGATTGTTCGCTGACCAGATCTCTTAGGTGAGTACCAGGTAATAGGGTATAATGTAGTATAGCTAGGAGTCAGGTGAATACCAACTATTAGTGTATACTGTTTTAAAGCTAGGAGTCTAGTGAGTACCATCTGATAGCGTATAATGTTATATAGCTATGTAAGTTGTTTTATAAGGTTTACAACAAGTCATCACACGCCAGTGCCATTAATATTATTCTTATCAAATAGGATCTACACCGAGATAATAGGCTATTTAATGGTTGTTTTTATTGTATCCCTTCAATAGCAGTCTTTGTTCCCTGTCTAAAATTGTTTTTTTTCCTTAAAATTTCATTAACGATGGTTTCTCTAGCTCGGACCACCACTGACCAATACATATGTTTTTCTACACACTGACCTGAAATAGGTTTTATCTATTTGTCTGGTAACAAAAGACGTGTAATGAACATTGTACATTGAAAACGATATTTCAGCACGTCTAAAATCTGAAAGCTAAGTGTACGACGGATCATGTAGCGTTGATAGAGTTAAGCACTTTCTGAGCAATATTGTTTGGATTTTCCAAATAATATTTTGAAAAATTTTTTTTGAAAGCCTCTCAGTTATTTTCTAAAATTTCCGATCACGTGCCTTATGATAAAATAAAGATCTGCTACTATTTATAAAAAATCTATTGACTTTTACTCTCAATTATCGCAAGATGTAAAAAATTATACAAACGATAATTTTCTTTTTTTCTTCTGATAAATGATACATTTTTGTGCGTTTTAAAAATTTAAAGAATAAAAAATAAAAAAAACAATTATTAAAAAAAATTGAAATAAATGTATGTTCACAAATAACGTAAAATATCATTTCTATCTGATTTTTATTTCACCACGCAGTCGTTCCAGTGTACGAACGGACAGATCAGGCCACCGCTCACCTTTCCTGTACCAGATGATCGACTTCGACAACTTCACGGAGAACGTCCCGAGCTTCGTGCGGCAGGACGTCAAGAGAAACGGCCGCCTGGTCACGGAGACCTTCATCCTGAAGGTCAACTTCCTCCGCCGCCGACGGCAGCTGGGCGAGACGAGCACGACCATGAACCCGAACGCCAAGAAAGCGCAGCAGCTGGCCATGATGTCCGCGGGTGGTGGCCAGGGGCCAGCTGATAAAAACCCGAACCCAACAACTTCTAATACGGCCGACGGATTTCAGTAAAGCTCATTATATATTTCCTGTATTTAAAAAAAAAAAAAATTTGGAATCAGGATTTAGTAACAAAAATCATAACAGGTGTTATGGGGGTTAGACAAAATATTTCAATGGTAAACGTCAACTCATTGATAAAAATCATCACTTTTGAAAAGATATGAGCTGTAATATTAACCATAATGGCAACGTGTTTAGATAACAAAATATGTTCGTTTGCACTTTTAAAATATGACATTTAAAGAACTACTACCCTGTGCAATGTTCCCTTCAAGCTAATTTTGTAAAATATTGCGCAAAAAATGGATGCTGTACAACTTTGCACATGAGTTTTTATACTTTGCGCATGGAACAACAAACCTTAGAGGGAACATTGCTACCCAGATAATTTAAGTACTGTTGAGTAAGGTGGGAGTGGAGGTTACGCTTCTCATAATTAAAAAAAAACAACAACAATTTCGTCGCGCTTCCACCACCCTCACAACTTTTAATCTTTTGTTATTAGCAGTATGTCCCAATTCAATTCTCCAGGATTCATTTGATGAAGAAATCATCAAAAGTCTGTTCATCTGTTCAGCAACGGAAATCCCATAATTTTTTTCAACTTTGCAAACATCAGTATTAAAAAAATTATTGTTATTATTATTATTATTATTATTTAGTATATTTCATGAATTATTTAATTTAATACATTTGAGTTAACGGTTAGTGTGATGTAAAGAGGCATGTTATATAGCTAGAATAAATGTTAAATTATGATAAGAGAACAATGTTTTGTCCCTTGTGTGTTAATATTAAAACACATCTGATATTTATCAAACAAAATTTTTTCAAAAAATAAATTTTTTAAAAACATAATCAAAATCATGCTCGATTTTTAAAAAAAGTAAAATTTTATGTCACTGCTAAATTTCAATCCATTCCCGAACTAGCCGCATATTTTTTTCTAGCGAAAAAGAAATTAGGAGAAATAACACTTTAAAAAAGGTGCCGAAGAATTATATCGCGAATCACCCACGATCTGCCAGAGAGACATCTCACAATGATATACCGGGGGTGATAGGAAAAGTCCCAAACGGAATGCTTCGTCTTCTTTATCTCACTCATTCGGTGACTAGAGTTAAAATTAAGACTTTTTGCCTCGATGAGGGCGCAACGACCGCTGTGAATAATTTGGAATATTGAAACGGGTACAAATTTACAACAACAACAAAAAAACAAAAAAAAAACAAAACAAAAAAACAAAACAAAAAAAAAACTTTTGAGCTATTTAAAATGACATGAAATTTAATTATTTTTTAAAGCAATTGTGTTCGATATTTAACATCTGCTATAATTATTGTATTATGTAGATTTTACATTTACTTACTTTAACTGTTTTGACTTTTATAAATGAATTAGTATTACTATAGCCAATAGCCCGAAGTTGTTTCACAAACATGTCAGCCAAACGGAGAACTCCCATTAAGTGGACCTTTCATTATTTCACAGACTAGTTCCTTAATCGAACAGTTTTTGTGGTCCGTCCTAAACAAATTGACAAAAACAGAGCTTGTAATTACAGTTCAGTGTTCAATACAGTTTTGCATCTGGGCGTGAGGCGTCTGCGTAGGTACTAATATTTTCATTTAGAGGGAGGTAGCTCCAAATATAACTTAAATTCTTCTAATAATCTAGAGATTAGTTCCCTTTGAAATTTAGCTTTTCTCGCAATTTGGAGAGAGGTAATTCGAGCTAAAGACAACCCTTTTAAACCTGTAGTGGGTTTGAAGTTTTTAGGGTGTAAAAAAAAAAAAGGCCAAACATTTTCAGGAGAAACTTGGAGAGCTATATAAAGGACCAAAATTTATATGGACTTAATATGGTAAATGATGCTTTTGTATTCGTTTGCTTTATTACAGACATACACTAAAATACATTTAAATTTGTGTTTGTCATGTATTTCTTAGTTCTGGTGATTGTCTGGTTTTATAAGTAAATTATTATTGCAATCAAGTAAAGCCTTTCGTCTTGCACTGTTTCATAGATACATGTTTGCAACGGCATACCTAGACGAGAAAGAAGGTTACCACAGCGCATCAAAGTCAAAGGAATGTTATCACAGTCTATATATATACAATATTATATTGCCAAAACCATATTGATAAAAAGCAACAACCGTCCTTTTCACCCAATATAAAGAAAGCATTATAAAATTTGTTATTTAAAAAAAAAAAGCAAATTGCACATTTGTTACACACACGCACGCACACACATACACATACACACGCACGCACACACATACGCACACACACACACACATACACACACACGCACGCACGCACACTTTTTTGAACATTTGAAACCAATGTTTGAAAACGCTTTCAGTTAGTATTTTTTAAGAAAATATAAAATATATCGAAAAGAAATAAACCTACAATTATTAATGGATAAATATTTTTTTTTATTCCATTCAATTTTCATAAGGAATAATACAAGTACGTGACGTCATGATGGTTGGGATGTGGTCTGAAACAAGAGGAGTTAATACTATTTTAAAGTAATGATAATCATAATGATCGTCAGGACGTTTACGCGAACAAGGGAGGGTACTGAAAAAAAAGATACATTTCTCACCATATTATTTATAAATTATTTTAAATACAAGTTTTCATAGTATTTCCAACCATTCATTCCCTTAATCCATAATTTTGACATATAAGAAACAAATAAATTTAAAAACCATAACAAAACCCCACAGTAAAAACAACACTTCATCATCTCTTTACAATGTGTCATTGTACTTCTGTCATTTGCACAGCCTCAGAATAACATCGACCTAATATTCTGTAACAACAACGATCAATCTGGACAATGGCGTTCAGTATTCTTTTCATACAATCAGAGAGCTGTATATCATTTCAAATGCCAATCACTAACTTCCAACAGAGTATACGATTGCTATTTTAAGGGCCTTTAAAGACTGTTTCTAGAGTCCTTATTAAAAAGAAACACCCAAACACCATCCCCCCTATCCCAATTGTTTTCGCTTTAACAGAGCGAAATAAATTCTTTTTGAGACGTTCACTGTCCCTCGTACCCCCACCCCCACCGATCCAGAACACACACTTGCACACAATGTCCTATCTGAGACACACGCACGTTAACGGAATTTACGGAGTATATAAAATACTCTTTGTCACACCAAGAGATCTTGCATATACGTGAATAAGAAGAAGACCATATCAATCTCGTCTACTCCCAACTCCACTCACGCCCCCAAAACAACAACACAGATACCGAAAAGAGAAAGGATAAAATTCGTTTCTATATTTATTGTTGATGTGATGGCCACGCCAGTCTCATAAATAATCAAGTGGGGGGGGGGGAGGTGAATAATGCTCTACAAATTACATTACACATTTAACACACCGTGAATTTACCACAGTGATGTATAATGTTGTTAACGGCCAATTCTGTTTTCAAATCTACAAAGAACAAAGGCGAAATGTAATGACACACTTTGCCACACTTCCAATTTTTTTTTTCCACTCAAAATATTTCTGGAAATAGGAAAACTTTAACGTTTAGACCGACGACTTGCATCTCGTTCAATGCTGACTATACATTTCAGCAATATTCTATTAAAACATTTAGAAAATCAAGACAAAACCTTTGAATAATTTCGAAGTCCAAATATCTCACGGGTACATTCAATGACAAAGTTACTCAATATTTAACTTTAAAGTAACTAGAATAAATGGTCTAAGACAATCCACACATGAAAAAGTATCAACACAGCACACGAAAGACGTTGTCATTATCGCTTTCTTCTCAACAGCCAGCCTTAACGAAGTTCTTCATCCTTTTCTGAAGCAATATGTTATTTCTTGTCTCAACTTAATTGGATAATTTCAGACAGAACTTACTCCAGAAAATAAATTATTTCACACACTTACATTAATTTATAATAAAATAAACCAAAGCAAGCAATCGGACAGAAATCTATTATTTTATAAGACTTTGAATGTGTAACTGTAAATATGTTTTAACAGATTCTTGAAATTGACCCTCTTCAGAGCAACAATACTAAACATTCGCTCTCCATCGACTCAGGCCGAAGAACAGCTGAACCGGCAGAAATTCTCTACTAATATTTATTGTAAAATGTTCTAGAGGTCAATAGTTCTTCGATCGCTTCACGTTGATGTCCACTATACAGTCCACAACGGTGGCCAGGAGGTCCTTCATGTGCGGCACGTCAATGGCGCACGTGGCGTGGCTGTAGACCTGTTTCTGGGCCGGCTTGCTTTGGAGGAACTGTTCCTTGATGTACTTGAGACAGGCGTCCACCGTGCTGGGGCCTGTTGGTGGAAACACACGAATGCACACACACACACAGACAGACAAAAGATTAATTATTTTAATCTGAATATTCTGAAAAAGTTCTTTCACATGTAGCAAACTTGGCGTTCAATTGTCTTCATGTAATTATCATTATTAGATCAATTTGAAATTAAAAAAAAAAAAACAATTTGATTTTATACAGAACGCGTATTTCATTCTCGGAACACATTTTAAATTATAAATTTTTTATTAAAAAAATCAGGTTTCCCCGCAAAAGATAATTGAAATTTTTGCGTCTTTCAATAGTATCCCATCCTCCAGCCCTAACTTGTCGTAAAAGTTTAATTTAAAATATAGGAAACCTAAAATGTTTGTAATAGGTTCAGAACAGTACAGTGGAATCTCACCTTTGTAATCGGGAAAACATGTCGTTATCGGTGACGTTTTAAGTTTAGTGGCAAACAAGTCTTTTTTGTTGAGGAATAGAATGAAATCTGTCTTGTCCAGGAACTGGCTGTGACTGATCTCAACGAACGCCTGGAGACTGTCCTGCAAGCTATTCTGTCAATGGAATTATCTATTAACATGGGTGATTGATGATTGGGTATGACAGTTGAATCCCCTCGCCCCCTAGAACCATTTTATCTTTCGGGGTACAAACACGTGGAAGTAGTATTTAGTAAATTACATAGCCTCATCAATTTAAATAATATGATTTTCTGAGTTAAATTCATAATATTTCTTTGGCTCCTATAATGATTAGCTCGGCTGGCTTAAATCGATCCCTTGAATATTTTTGTATCTCCAATCTTTTGTAGTACCCTTAGCTTTCTGTTTACACCATCGTTAATTGCTAACAGTGAAGCATGCCAATCATGAAAGCCTGCAACTGCAGTTTCCTCAGCTATAAAATGAGCACTAAATGACGCAGGTTTCTCAGTAACAACAGACCACTACAACAGCCATGCATCAAATCCTAACTTGAACTGTACACCGAACCCATCAACCCCAACCCCACCCGCCCATACAAACCCATTGTAGCCTCTGTAACCAACTCATATTCAAACCCCAGAAAAAACCCGACCACCGAAACCTTGACACCCTCCCCCCCCAACATCCAAACCCCCTGTCTAGCCACTGACCACGGAAGGGTCCTCCTCTGTGTACTCGTCATACGCTGTCAAGTTGACGAAGAACGCCACAGCTGCCACCTCGTCAAAGAAGTGGATCCATTTCTTCCTCAGACTGCGCTGTCCGGCTACGTCGATCATCCTGTGATAAGGAGACGACACGTCGGTGGTCATTCAAGAATTATGCTGGACATGAACGGTCAACTGAATTGCTATGAGTTAAGTCAGTGACAAGTTTAAATAGAGAATTTCACTCCAAAAGGAGAAGTTATGTACACACACACAGACTGACATACAGAAATACACATGACGAGTCACTACAACAATGATGTCTAATCTAAATAACATAGTTGACCAAGGGTAGATAATCCCATGCAGAGAAGTCCACAAAAACCTTAAAAATGAGTTTCACATTCTTCCCTAAACCAGAAAAGATCCAAGAAAAAAGCAGGAAAGCTCACCCACTCATGGGCTCTCATTCAATTACTCCACTTCACCGACTCAACCCACTCCTCCCAGTCCACCAAATCAAAACACTCCTACCACTCAACCCACTCCTCCCAGTCCACCAAATCAAACTCTCCTATCACTCCTCCAACTCCAACCACTCCTTCCACTCCACCCACTCCTCCCAGTCCACCAAATCAAAACACTCCTAATACTCCTCCAAATCCAACCACTCATACCACTCCACCCAATCCACACACTTCTAACACTCCTACCACATTATCTACTCCACCCACCTCTACCACACTACCCACACCTACCACACTACCCACACCTACCACACTACCCACTCCAACCACTCCACCCACACCTACCACACTACCCACTCCACCCACTCCTACTACACTTCCCAATCCTTCCACTCTTACCACACTACCCACTCCACAAACTCCAACAACTCCAACCAGTCCTTCCGCACTACCCACTCCACCCACCCACTCAATTATTTACTCACGATCTCTCTCACTGCATCACTTGCTCACTTATTCACACACCACCTCACTAACCTACTCACCCACACCCCCAACTCACCCACTCCACCCACTGACTCAACTAATCAACACACTCACGAACTCCACTCACTCAATCGCTCAATACACCACTTGCTCTCTCACTTACACTCAACCCACTCACTCACCTCACCCACTCACTCACTCTACCCACTCACTCGACCATCTCCCCCACGTTCTCACTCACTCACTCCACCCACTCACCCTCTCACTCACTCCACCCACTCACTCAGTTCACACACTCCACCTAGTCAACCAATCCACCCACTCACTCCACCCACTCAATCCACCTACTCACTCACTCCAACCTCTCGCCCACTCCACCCACTCAGGGACGCTCACGATGCAGGGGCGCTCGCTTAGTCTGGAGCGGCTCCTCTAAAGCAGAGAGAACAAACTGTTGACAGATAGATCCGTCCGATTTTGTAATCTCCAACGCGTCCGGCTGGAATACTAATGAAGATTTTTGTTTAAAAATCGTGTCGTGAACATTAGTCGGGTAAATTTCTATTTCGTTCTTTTGGTGGAGGAGAAACGTTTAATGAATTAGACTGATGCTTCTGAAGAAATTATACAGCGGTGCGTAACTACGTGAGGCAAGATATTGTGAAAACATTAGTTGATATGTAGGTCATTAACTTATGACCAAGAGACCCGAGTTATGTCAAAGTGGTAAATTTGTGACACGGTTTTGTTGTGGTTGTAATTAATATTTAAAGAAAATAAAACAGGGTTTACAATCCGAATGTGAATGTCTTAAGCTTAGGCGCATTAAAAGAAAGGAACTGTTCAGCTTTACTATGACGACATAGCGATACGAAGTTGTAAAGTTGATGGATGGTAAAAAATGTGCACCATTAGCGAAATGGAAGCGTGGGCCATTTGCGGAATTTTAGGGAGTCGGAACGATGACAATCTGACATGCTCCAGACGCAGAAAGGGAAGGGAAAGGAATAAATTATGACCTGTCTGGAAACACTTAAGACTTCAGAAGAAAATATGAAAACTTCCATCAAGAAGAGCTATTATTCTCTATGCTAGCCAGTGAGCAAGGACCAAGCTAAGGGTAAGCTCGTTTAGAGCAGGGCCGGACTTAGGCATAGATAAACTAGGCAGCCGCCTTGGGCCTCCGATTAGTGGGGGGGGGGGGCTCGCACACGAGTCTGTTACATTTAGGACCATCAAATTCACTTTTTTTCCCTTTCCTCCATTCTATAGCCTTAAAGTTTCTCAGATCCTCACATTTCTTTACTCTGGGTTTGGTGTGTTATTGTATACCACATCACATCGGGAGTCATTTAATTCACTTTAATTTTGTAATTTTTTTAAAGTGTTTTTTTCTCTTCTTGTTCACCCGTTCATTTTGTTGTGTCTATTTTTCTGGTCTGAGTCATAGTTCGTTTCGTGAGTTTCTATTTCACAGACGTTGGTTCCTTCGCGATTGAACGAACGTGTACCTACTTAGCAGCCTCGATTGGGTGATTTAGATGCTTTAAAGCAATTAAAACGATAGGTGTAACATGCTTTGAAGATAAAAAAATGCGATAACATTTGATATTGAAAGACATGAAATGTCTCTATTTACTTTTGAGATTTTACCCGCGTAAGTCAATATTTATGTACGAGCTTTTAATAGGAGCGTATGCTTTATCTTGTATATACATGTACTCGCATTTACTGAGAAAACCCTGAAACACCATGGCGACAAGAAGTAACCATGGCAACAAAACAATGTCGACGGCAATATGAGAATTTCCCATCTGCTAGGATAACTTGACAGACTTTGGAAATTAAAAACAACAACTTAATTTAAAAAATAAATAATAATTTTCCTTAAATTCCACCACAACGTCCCTTCCCCTAACGGGATTTATTACTTACGCTTTAAACATTTTTTCTGGCCCTGAACTATATTACGGTAGTAGGTTAATTTCACCCATAATTTACGCAACAACTTCTTTAAATCAATATATCAATTAACAACAGCAACACATTGCAATAAACTATTTAGGGTCTGACTCATTTAATGCAGATGTTGGGCTTTTAGATCGGTTTATTCACATTAGTGTTAGTTTATATGTGTTGGCCAAAACTGCCATGCTGCTAGTCAGTGTACAGTTTGCAAAAAAGCATTTGTGAAGTTGCTTTTAATTTTTTTAAAATAATAACAATACTCGATAAAATGGAATTTACGTTGCCTATAGAACATCTTGCTCGATATTAACAGACACTAACACGATTTTTGTTCAAGTGTATCCTCTAGAGCAGGGGCCGGGAAACCATGGCTCTCGAGCCAGATGGGGTGCCATTGATGGCTGCATCTGACTCTCGGACAAATTTTCGATAATTTAAAAAAAAAAAAGCAGAATAGTTTGATCTACATATTAAAATGCATATTTAAAAAAGCAACAAAAATGTTATTTAAAAAGAATTCAGAGACATAATTATTGTATTTTTAGTATTAAAATTACACAAAATGAACAAATTTAATTTAATTTTCAGTTTTAATTATTATTAATGGCTCTAACAGAGTTACTTTTCAAAATATGTGGTGTTCATGGCTCTCTCAGAAATTCTTTTCCAAATCCCTGCTCTAGAGTAACTTGATTCTACCCAAAAGAAAGCTATGTTATGTTTCACAGAAACATATTGAAAATAAATTGAATAAATATTTCCTACAAGTTAAGAGAAAGAAATTTAAAAAAAACAAAAAACAGCAGCAGCAATAACAACAATTTACGAAATAGACCTTTTATTAAAAAAGCCATATCAATGCTTATCACCGATCATTCATCTTAAAGTACACTATTGTTTTGGATGCTTCGTTTTCCAAAGAAGTCCGGGACGCTGTCAACTCTGTGACCTGATAGACGATTATTAAACGCTTTGTTTTTTATGCGTGGCACGACTTGTCTCTGAGATTTCAGCAGTCGATGAAAGGTGTCCACTGACACGGGGCGATTTTCAGATTATCAGATTTTCAGATTAATACTATCGATCTAACGTGTGTGTGTCTGGGGGGGGGGGGTTGATTGGAAAATAGCTTTTGATGAATAAAATAAATAAGAAAAATTCAGTGAGTTTTGACTGAAAAAACAAACAAACAACAACACAAAACAAATGACAAAGATTGGCTAGACACGAATAACGTGTATTTAAGCATGCGTTCCTTTGCACAACATCATGAAGTGTCCAAAATCTAACATACGTTGTTTATAGACCATGAGCTTTACAGTGAATTGTATCTATTTATATCAGCTTTACGGTACAAAGTGAGCAACACGAAACACTAGCAGGACTTTTAAGTGTGAGTTCTTAAATACGTCACTTCTATATGCAACATGGTGCTGTCTACACAAGGTCAGGTGTTCAATGTATGAAGACCTATGTACAACATCTGCCTGACAAATACAACGTAAGGTCTTCATTATGCACCTTCGTGTACAACCACATGTCTCTACAGCGTGATATCTTATTTATTACTTTCTATGTATGTACAACACTAGCCTCCAGGTCTTCAGTGTATACATCCTGTGTACAACAATATGTTGTCTGCGTGTACAAGGTGAGATCTTCAATAATATGACCTATTTAAAACACCAACCTGGATGTATAACGTGATGTCTATTTTGCGTACCCCCTCTCTCTCGCTCTATCTTTCGTTCTCTCTACTATATATTAGGACTGTTATCGATTAATTTAAATTTAATCGTTAACTTTTGAATAATTACCGAATAATTAATCGATAATTTTGATTAAAGCTGAAAATAAGATGTATGACGTCGTAAAACTGAAAATTTCATAAAATGCCCATAACATTAGTATTTAATTAAAAAAAATTAGGATATATATTTAAATATAAGTGGTTCAATTTAATTAATGTAAAGGGATTTCGATCGATACATTTTTTACCGATTAATCGAGAAATTAATCGTTAATTTCCGCAACCCTTATAGATATATATATATATGTATAGCATCCTTACGTCTTCGAGAGACGACGGATTTATTTTCTGAACGGTGTAGCTTGAGAGACCCTTGAGTCACTGTCTCTTTTACATATTTATAGGATGCGATGAATAGCCTGCGCTCTTCTTCAATACATCCCATCTCTGTACATCACCAGCCAGAATGTAAAACGTGTGTGCTCCGTTGTACGGTCTCAGCTTTCCTTAGTACACTTATCAACGGCGGGGGCAATTTCGTCGCTCTAAATGTACCGGAAGCCGTGAGGAGGAAACGGGCGACTTTCGGATCATTTGAATGGCCGAGATTTCCCCCCGCGATATTGGATATTCGATACGGTTATGATTGATATTCGTCGGCCTTGGCCAAGGTCAACAATGGGAGTTATTTTTCTACGCCCCAGAGTCGTGGTGTGGCAATCATTGCGCGGCATGCGCACAGAAATCCGGACGACGGAACAGCAGAGAAGTGTTAAGCTAATAAACGGTTTGAACTTCCGGTTCGGCTCCGCGTCTAATTCATTTTTTTTTTTTTGCAAGGATTCTGACTTTTTTTTTTTTAACAGGGCGAAATTTCAAAACCGAAACAATCATAAAACGCTTAGACCACTTGAAAATTTTGCATCCTTCCAGAACTAGAGAAAACTCCTTTTCCAGTCGCGGTCAAAGCAAAACAATAGCTTTCATTACACTTTTTTTGAAAACATTTTTTCTTTTGGTGTTTAAATTCAAACCTTTAATTAAAACGTTCCATTCTTTTCAATGGGTCACGTGTTTATTCTCCCGTCGGCCAATGGTGGCCATCGACATAAACGATCGCGTTGTGAACTCCGACTAGGCAAATATTGGAAAATTCCACCACCAACCATTCCATTCAATTGTGCGTTACCCACAAACACCTTGACACAAGCTTTCTCGTTCTAGTTCTGTCGTGGAAAAGTTCCAGATTAATCTTATTCTATTACTTTTTTCCCCTGTCTCCCATCGTAATTATTTCGTCATCAACATCAACACTACGATGTGAAGATCTCTTCCATCTGATTCACCCTTCTTTCTTAATCTTCGTTAGCGACTCTCTCAACAAAATAAGATCTTTCTTCGTTTGCGAGCTTCCTTTACCCTATGTAAAGAACCTTTACCTTATGCAACGCCCCTTTACCTCTCTAGTAGCTTGTAACGCGCACTTGAACATATGTAACTAGCAGTAAAACATTGATTGAAGTGACTTCGAGTATGCACTCTTCCTGTGGATGTAACTAGTAACTACCAAACCTCCGTTTAAATCCTTTCTCTTCAATTAACTCTTCAACCAATAAGTTTTCAACTGACTCATTTGCTCTCTTTCGTATGTTGGTGTCTAGGATGAGAGAAATATTCAGATGAGAGTCGACGCAATTAGTCTATATTTGCGTTTATTTTGTCTTCTCAAATTGATCATTTCTAATTACAAAAATAAAATAAAATCACAGAATCCGTCTTTTAAAAACACTACTGTATTTTACCTTCATTACTTTCTAGAACTAAATGATTGAGGGAAAAGTAAATTACAATTAAAGAACGACAATGCCCATGATTATTTAGCCAGTTACACACCAGACTGACATAAGGCCTCATATATGAGACTGACCGGTATAGGAGTCCGTCCACCATAAATTTGTGCTCCTGTACACCCAACGTCGGCCAGCGGATGAGGAGAATGTCTTGGACACTGGCCAGGTATTCCTTGCTACAGATGCGCCCAATGTGGAGAAGGAAACTGCGAATTTAAAGAGAAATTAAAAAAAAAAACTATTTGAAATTTACTTTGATTTATTTTTCTTTTTTGTTGTGTGTGTGTATCTTGAACGCATCAAAGCTTTTAGCGTTGTTAGACTTACTTCTTAATTTGGAAAAAAAACATGCTGTACATAATATATGCTGTTTGACCACGTGACATGTTTCAAGCTGAAAATATTTATAAATATTTCAGTGGTGGATCTAGATAACGTGTCTTTAGGCAGGAAACCTAGACAAAACTCGTAGAAACAAACACAAGCTAAGAGAAGATTTTATTCTGGAATACTTAACACATTTATAATGATGAGGCACTTTTTAAAAATTCATTCTAGTAAAAACGGTTTTTATATTTTCGTTAGAGTTCAAGAAATTTTCCTGGAAGATTTCCATTTGAAACATATCGAAAGAAGGTCTAAATAACTTAGCATTGAAGCGCAATAATCTTCTGTATAGAGAAGGCGCCAGTAGTATATAACATTTTCTTTTAAAAAGAAGAGATGTTGATTTTCACAATTGGTTATAATGGGTGTTCGGGGGGGTAAGGGTGGGGTAGGGGGGTCATAGGCCCTCTTATAAAGCAGCAATTTTCTTAAAAAATCACTGTGGGAAAAAAATCACTGTTTACGTTTACTATAATTCACTCACTACTCTGAGCTGTGGCTGAGTCGGTCCGTTTCGAACTTGTTCCTCTTCTCAAAGCAGATCTGCATGGCTGGGTCCGCCCACAGGGTGTGCATGTCATCAACGTTCGGCACTTCCGGGTTGTACACGTCGAACGACGACAGGCGCTTGGTCAGCTCTGCCCTTGTGGTGACTGCGATGAGACAAGAAGGGATCAACTATCTAAATTGACAATTTTTTAAATTCTTTCAGTACGGCTAAACACTACAGTCTACAGTCATGCCATCTTTTTTAAACCAGTGCTTCTCAATATGTATCGTACGCCTCACCGGAGGGGCATAGGGTCTTTCCAGGTATGCATGCGGTTTCTCATTTTTTTAATTAAAAACAAACAAACTTTATTTGCAGAGCCTCTAGCGTAGCTGAGTTATATTCCTGGAAACTCCGGTTGCCATGTGGAGGCATAAGATATTTAAAAGCGACTTAGTGGGGGAATGGACCAAATAAAGTTGAGATGCACTAGTCTAAACTCTGATTTTGAGTCCATCCCTCCATTATCCCCGTACATGTGTTCCAGCTTAATGTTATATTTATTCCACATGTTATATATAAACTATATATTACGATATTAACTACACAATATTGTCGTCATCTCTTGGTCCTTCCCGCAGAAAACCAATTGTAAAATCTGGCCCATGTCCCATGATCACATCGAGCTGAAATTTTGGCATAGACTTGTGTCGCCTAAGAATACACTGTGTATCAAAATTTCAGAGCGATCGAAAGTACCATAATTAAATTTAATGAACTTTTAGTTTATCTCTACGTAGCAAGTGAATCACTGTCACTGGTGATCCACTCCAGCCCTCGATATCACAGATTATGTTTCTACTTTGTTAAGGCGAAGACTTCAAAATTTTAAAAGAATGTTCTTCAAGCTTCACACGTATTCTTTAACTTATTCATTCAAGACCCCCAACTAACTAATTCAACAAACACATTTGACTAATTAATTCAACTGATTCAACCAACACCTTTTGCTCTAAGCAAAATCGATTATGTTTATAGGGGCTTTCCAGTATTTTCTTCAAGTTTGGTAGAAATAATTCATCGCAATAAAATCGAACATATAAGACATGGTATGTGTGATGCAACCAGAGAAACATATGTTTTCTCCCTGACCTCCACGATGAGGTAAAAACCTAAAAAAAAAGCGCTTAAAACATCTTAAGGTAAGTTACCCTGTGTATCTATTTATGTATCTTGCCCTGTTAGAACGACAAATTGGAGACATAATCCTGAGCAAACTCGATGATTTACTTGTTGCTTGAGCGAAGGATCATCTCCCAACCCACCGCCCTTCTAACCGTCTTCGGTCAATTAATTTAACTTAGGCCATGTTTCTCCCGCTCTCACCCCCTTCCCCGAGACACACACCAGTTTGCCTGGAAAGATCCCACCCTACCCAGCCAATCTCTCCCCCCACCACCACCTACCACCAATTGACTTGATTGCCTGGCACCGGTCAATTACTTTGTCCTCACTTCCTCGTTCCTCACCGCCCTGTCCCCTCCCTTGTCCTCCACCGGGTGTCCCGGCAGTTTACGTGCCCAGCCAGGTAATGACCACGCCAATCTACATTATTGCACCTCCTCCCCGGACGTCCTAACGTCGCTCTCGGTCCTACCCCACCCCTTCTCAGTCCCCCTCCATCTCCATTGTCGTGTCCGAAAAAAGCGTAAAGCAAACATTGTTGGGTGAGACATGGACGTGACGTCTTTAAAGAGAAAACCGTGTTTTTGAAACAACGCCTTGTCTACTTAACTGGCGGCGTTGATCGGCGTAATACGCGTGCTCGCAAATTGATTGGCCGAATCGGGTTGAAGTAGGCTCATTCGCCGTGTTTGTATGTGTACGTGTGTGTGTATGCGTGTGTATATGAGAGAATTTGTTGGTGTGCGCGTGAGCTTTAGTGTGGGTGAGGTAAAACCGATTAGGTGATGTTTTGGCGGTTGAAGTTGTTATCGGACTTGTGAGCCGGTACTAGTGGTATTATCACTAGTGATTATGCCCATATCACCAGTCTTCATGCCCATATCACCAGTCTTCATGCCCATATCACCAGTCTTCATGCCCATATCACCAGTCTTCATGTCCACATCACCAGTCTTCATGCCCATATCACCAGTCTTCATGTCCATATCACCAGTCTTCATGCCCATATCACTAATCATCATGCTCATATCATCAGTCTTCATGCCCATATCACCAGTCTTCATCCCCATATCACCAGTCATCATGCCCATATCACTAATCCTCATTCCTATATCACTAATCATCATGCCCATATCACCAGTCTTCATGCCCATATAACCAATCATCATTCCCATATCACTAATCATCATTCCTATATCACTAATCATCATGCCCATATCACCAGTCTTCATGCCCATATCACCAGTCTTCATGCCCATATCACCAGTCTTCATGCCCATATCACCAGTCATCATGCCCATATCACCAGTCTTCATGCCCATATCATCAGTCTTCATGCCCATATCACCATTCATCATGCCCATATCACTAGTCATCATACCCATATCACTAATATCACCAGTCGTCATGCCCAAATCACTAGTTATAATGACCATATCACTATTGTCATGCCTATTTGTCACTAATGTTATGCCAATGACCCTAGTTTTCTTGGATATTACCATTATCATGCGTATATCACTAGTGACATTCATATATCACTAGTGTCATTCATATATTACTAGTGTCACACCCATATCACTAGTGGCTACCACCGATTTTTAATGCTTAAAAGACGAGTAGGTAAATATTTCTTTTTAGGTTATTTTGACTTTGTTCCAAGACAATATGAAAAAAAAATTGCAAGCAAGCCATAGGCATTTAGCAGGAGACCAAAATAAAGACCCTAACTTGTTGCTGCAAAACCTGGAAGTCATTTAAGCTAATGAAACAACAACTGAACGCTTGTGAAGGTAAATTCTCTCTCATAATTTTACCTATACGGTATTCCGATTTAAAATACAACTGCAGGAGTAGAGAAACTTTATGGACAAGCATATGTAGCATTTACTATAAAAAAGGAGTTAATCATAAATCGGTTAGCACCTTGCATGATTTGCTGGAGACTGCCGGACCGACCTTTACATGGCAACTTGAGCGCCAGATAAAATCAGACAGATCGAAGGAAACGTTACATACCTGAGGGCCTGATTAAACCAGGCGGATCGAAGGAAACTTTACATACCTGAGGGCCTGAGAAAACCAGACAGACCGAAGGATACGGTACCTACCTCAGGGCCAGAGAAAACCAGGTGGATTTTAAGGAAACTTAACATACTGAGGGCCTGAGAAAACCAGGCGGATCGAAGGAAACTTAACATACTGAGGGCCTGAGAAAACCAGGCGGATCGAAGGAAACTTAACATACCTGAGGGCCAGAGGAAACCAGGCGGATCGAAGGAAACTTAACATACTGAGGGCCTGAGAAAACCAGGCGGATCGAAGGAAACTTAACATACTGAGGGCCTGAGAAAACCAGGCGGATCGAAGGAAACTTTACATACCTGAGGGTCTGAGAAAACCAGGCGGATCGAGGAAACTTAACATACCTGAGGGCCTGAGAAAACCAGGCGGATCGAAGGAAACTAAACATACTGAGGGCCTGAGAAAACCAGGCGGATCGAAGGAAACTTAACATACCTGAGGGCCTGAGAAAACCAGGCGGATCGAAGGAAACTTAACATACTGAGGGCCTGAGAAAACCAGGCGGATCGAAGGAAACTTAACATACCTGAGGGCCTGAGAAAACCAAGCGGATCGAAGGAAACTTTACATACCTGAGGGCCTGAGAAAACCAGGCGGATCGAAGGAAACTTTACATACTGAGGGCCTGAGAAAACCAGTCGGATCAAAAGAACCTTATCATACCTGAGGGCCTGAGAAAACCAGTCGGATCAAAAGAACCTTATCATACCTGAGGGCCAGAGGAAACCAGGCGGATCGAAGGAAACTTTACATACCTGAGGGCCAGAGAAAACCAGGCAGGCCGCGGAAAATTTTACTACATACCTGGACATATTTCCTCAGCCTTCTCATTCTCCTCCTTGAATTTCTTAATGAGTGTCACAATGGAGATTCTCGGGTGCTTTTTCCTGAACTCCCGGGACAGTTCCTGTGGGGGAACAAAGTCCCAACGCGTTAACGAGTTAATCCAGAAAAAGAGAGACAAGATCGTTACAGCAAATTTGAAAATTAATTTGTATCGACCTTTCAGTTATCATGTTTCAACCAATTTTTGCTTTTTTCAATTTTGAAAAGTAAGATTAATACAGTTCATATTTGTATTCAAGTATTCTAGAGCTTTTTTTTTGGTTTCTTATTTGTTTCTGTTTTTATTTTTTATTATTATTTAAATTACATTTTTAAAGACGACGAGCGAGACAGTTTATAGACTGTGTGTGCGTGTGACTGTGTGTGTGACTGTGTGTGTGTGACTGTGTGTGTGTGAGTGTGTGTGAGTGTGTGTGTGAGTGTATGTGACTGTGTGTGTGAGTGCGTGTGAGTGTGACTGTGTTTGTGTGTGAGTGTGTGTGTGAGTGTGTGTGACTGTGTGTGTGTGTGACTGTGTGTGTGAGAGTGTGTGACTGCGTGTGTGACTGTGTGTGTGAGTGTGTGTGACTGTGTGTGTGAGTGTGTGTGTGAGTGTGTGTGTGACTGTGTGTGTGAGTGTGTGTGACTGTGTGTGTGAGTGTGTGTATGTGTATGTGTGCGCGTGTAAAAGAGAGAGAGAGATTGAGATTGTGAGAGTTGGTGAGGGATAGACAGAGAGAGGGAGGATGACAAAAGAGTGCTAAGTGTGGGCGTGAGTGTGTGTGTGAGTGTGTGTGTGAGTGTGTGTGACTGTGTGTGTGAGTGTGTGTTTGTGTATGTGTGCGCGTGTAAAAGAGAGAGAGAGATTGAGATTGTGAGAGTTGGTGAGGGATAGACAGAGAGAGGGAAGATGTCAAGAGAGTGCTAAGTGTGGGTGTGAGTGTGTGTGTAAGTGTGGGTGTGAGTGTGTGTGTAAATGTGGGTGTGAGTGTGTGTGTAAGTGTGGGTGTGAGGTAAAGAAAAATCAGAGTAGCAGAGAGTATGTGGGTGAGAGTTAGGGAGAGAATTATGAAGAGACAGATCTTTGGAGAATTGAGTAGAGAGTTAGAATTAAAAACAGATAGAAATATTAAGAGAATTAGAGACCCAGAGAAAGAGGGGGTAGGAAGAGAGATAGAGAGATAGAGAGAGAGGGGTGAGAGAGAGATAGAGAGATATATAGATATATATAAGATAAAGAGAACTATCTGTGAAGAGATTGAGACAGAAATTGAGAGAATAGCATGACAATTTTAAGTAAATCTGCTCTGTAATTATTGATCCTCCATTGCTAATGAGTCCATTATTACGCCATAATTTAGTTATATTTTAAACAACGACGTCAGCAAACAGGTGATTTTTTCTTCAATAAACTAGCCGAGGACAAATTAAAACAACAACAACTCGACGTGGTCCCAACCTGGACCTCAGGGGTCTCAAACTGGAGTCCCATCCGCTCCATGTGCTCTATCAGGTGGACCAGGCCCATGGCCACGTTCTGTAGGATCTGGTCGTGAAAGAGGCGCCTCTCGCTAGGCGGGAACTGGTCGCCGTAGTGGAGCCTCAGCTGCTTGATGAACGTGCTCTTGCCGGCACCTGGGCCACCTGGAAATACATGGATGTGAGAGTAGTGGGAGTTGACGTATGATTCATTGGGCTACAGCAAGGATGTGATGGGTTTGAGGGTATTATGAGACGAATACATACGGTCGATTTGACAGCTACAAGACATGAATAGAAATTATATGACAGCTGCTTGATCGTGATAGCATCGTTGTGACAGAAAGTGATGATGAGATATTAAGATTAGAATGGACCTTTTTCGCCCAATTATGACGGTAATTACTCTTCAACACATAAGATTAGATTATTTTATGTCAAAATTATTTGGTTCTATTCTTGCAATGACTATGTCAGTGGTATGAGAATAACTGTGTGTTAAAGCTGCTTGTCTGGGTGAACACTAGAAGCACGGGATGATTGTTTTGTGAGCGATGATCACGTGGGGCGTTGATCAGAGGACAGAGTCCATGCAAGGGTCAGTCCAGACCAGTCGCGTATATAATTCATGTGTGTCTCAACAGTCGGGGGACACGAGACAATGAGACAAGAGAGAGAGAGTTAGAGAGTCAACGGGACGGACTCTAGCGTTGCCCAGCGTCGGTCAGTTGGACCGAGGGCTGATATGATGTTGAAGTTATGGTGCACGGAGTTGTGCTAATAGTTAAATAGATGCACATTTCTTACGAGTGGACACTGGTGAGAATAAAGATTATATTTTAGTACAAGGACTTGAGTCAGTATATGTACGCAAGTTGGCGTTGGAGTGAAAGGTAAGAGGCAAGAACCTTAGCAAGACGAAATCCTAATAGTCTCCTTATAATGGTAATACGATTGCCGTGGATCAAGATTCTGGTGGAGTTTGGGATATGTGAGTTTGGCTTGGTGTTAATATTTATTACTCATGGATCGAGCGGTTTTAATTTATCTGATTCTGTAGGACAACTGCTAAAAAACAGCGCCATAGCCTTGCACGTGATAAATTTGCTTATTGACACGATTCAACTCTGATATTTTAAAGTCAATTAAGAAATTTCATTGTTATTATTCTATGATCTTGACGGTTGTATAAGCCAAACATCAGAGCAGTTTCTAACAATGATATATTTTTTTTTCTTTGTGGTAGCAAGCACAAAAATGTAATATTATGTCATAGATGTTATTGTAACAACAAAATGATCATTTTGATGGGCTATTTACGCGAAAAGAATATCGTATCAAATACAAAAAATAGGCAAAATTAATACAAAAACTACAAGAAAAAAAGTTCATTGTCTTGAAAAATTAATAGAAATGTGGCAAGTTGTATGACATCACCAAACAATAAACACAAACAAACAACAACAATTTTTAATGTTATGAATTGATTACAAAAAAATAATTGAAAGCCGGTGTTTTAAACAAAGTATGTGTTTTAATTTTAGGGTTTTCGCATGCTTTGATTTCTTTCGCCTTACCCTTTTCCCTTCAAGTTCCCACTGTGTGCTCATGCGGCCAGAATCTTGTTGCGCTATCGATTGCTTTTAATCCGACAATGCCTTTACTTTTTTTTTTTGGGTGTGGTGAGTGATCGCCTCATCTTGTGAACCCGGCGTAAGAAGTCCATCAATCACAACATTTTGATTAGAATGGATATTTTTTTTTCATTTTTTTCTTTTTTAAAGCAAGCGTTAAATTCCAAAGCCACACACAGCTCGTCTTCCCTCTTCCGTGTTTCGGGCTGCTCAAAACTGAAGTGCCTTGTAGTAGATTAGCCGTTAAAACAGCCCGGCATTAAAACGACACGCAACCCAGCGATAATAATTTGGAAATGCAACTCCGTCCTTCCGTTCACCGACGGCGTAATTGGATCCATTTCTTGTGTCATTCACATTTTACAAACAGATATTTAACACGAAAATTTATGTTGGGGCCATGTATTTTTACAGAACAGAGTGCATCTTATCTTATCTTATCTTATCTTAACTTATCTTATCTTATCTTATATATTACCATCGCTACTTCTGTACAGAAAATTATTGCGTCCCACATATATCTATGGTTAGTATTTAATCCTGTATTATTATTAGAGTTTTAAATGACGATGATGTGTTGACTTTTATGGTTTCTTCAGGCAACCCATCCCCGCCCGAATACCGGACGGAAAGAAAGAAAACTTGTATGTGATTGTTCTTGCATATGGGATAAGAAAGGTGTTTTTATATTTATGTCTATCTGAGGGTTGTATTAAGTTATCTTTGTATTTCTAAATTGGAGTTAATTGCTTTATGGATAATTACTAATTTACTCTTGGTTCTTCTATCCTCTAGTGTTTCAAGTTTTAGTGGTTTAATTAATGGTGTTACTCTGTGAGTTTTGAATATTCTCCAGTAATGAATCTGGCAGCTCTTTTTTTGAATTTCTCCTAGTTTATCTGGTATATTTAGTTTTATATTATACAACATTCTTTAGCTTGAGCTCTGTCTGGGATAAAGTGATTAAAATAATTGAGACTAAACCTTTTAATCAAATACATTAGCCCCTACTTATTCAAACCCGAATCTAAGGCGTAAGGTTTTTATATAGATTCAATGATTTATATTATTTAAACAAAATCAATTTAAATACAGATTTATTTGTGTTTCTTAACAAAAGCCTACATTTAAAGATTAATGATCTTGACACATATTTCAATTTCCAAATTCATTGTATCTTTTTGAACACATTCTTCCATTTAAATATCTTTTATCATGTCCTCTTCTACCTACAGCATTCAAATTATAATTTATTTTACTTTTGTCTTTTTGCATATTTTCCTTCACATGAACATTTTTGGTATTGTTTTTACCTTATCCTTCAAATTACTATTTCTTGTATTGTTTGACATTATCCATCAAATTACAATTTCTTGTATTGTTTTTACATTATCCATCAAATTACAATTTCTTGAATTGTATTACATTAGCCTTCAAATGACAATTTCTTGTACCCTTTCTTCAAACCTTATCCATCAAATTACAATTTCTTGTATTGTTTTACTTTACCCTTTAAATTACAATCCTCTCTATTTTTATACCTAAAGCCTTCGAACGACGCAACAAATCTTTACTCGGCTGAAGGAAGTGCGACACGGGTCTGATTGAAGCTGTTCATTGGTCTGAATAAGGTTGATTATTGATCAAAACGAGGCTGGGCATCGGTCAGAATGAGTCTCGTTGTTTTTTTTTAAAGAGGAAATAGAATTACCCAAAAGAGCCAACTAAGTAGAATAATAATAATGATTTCTATGTGTGTGGTGGTGTGTGTGTGTGTGTGTGTGTGTGTGTATGTGTGAAAGAGGATGCACCAAGTGTGTAGTTAAGATAGTAGATGTTATGAGTATACATCAAATATATGACTTCTATGTTCAGCTATAAGATTCGGTCATGCGATTTAGTAATTAGTTGTTAAGCATACTTTTGGGAGACATTGATTTAAGGATAATGGGATATTTCACCATATGACCAAATCAGATATCTGATCGCCTACGCCATTTGTTTATAGTTACACTTTGCCGTAAATTATGATAAGGATGACATAATATCTGTGTCTGTAGGGTGTACAATTTGGACCAATGATTCTTGGGGAACTTTGCGCACGAGTTAATTTTTATTTTGGTGCACACAGACTAACGAACCTTAATCGGAACATTGCATAATACTGTGACTCATTATCAGCAAATTCTAAATATACTGGTGTATTTTTGTTGTCTATGGTGTACGACGGCGTAGTGTTGGGGTAAGGGTGCCGAGTAATTGGATTCGATTAGGGTACACTGGTACGGAATCGCGATGTACTATTTTGAAAGCAGGGCGAATGATTGATTGCAAGTTCCTGGTGTATTATTGCCATTATTGTACAACATACGTGTTTTTCTAGTCAATGAGATGTACTATCCTGGTGTGAGATTTGTAAGGCGCAAATCCATCTATGTGTAAAAATATATGTTGATACAAGTGTACATGTATAAGAAAGCAAACACGTACTCCAAGATCTTTATCGAGCTTTAACAAACAGCCAGGACTGGAATGGACAAATATACTCCCTATGAGCTTTCTAGGCTCGAAAATAAAATGAACCAATTGACCATCGATAAGATTATAGCTACGTTGTCATATAATTGTAGTATTTTGGTGTACCCTTGTGCTTGATTGTGTGATAGCCTGAATTATTTAAATATCAACTTGTCTAAGATTTGTTTTGCTATTTTACCTATTATCAGGATTTGAACCTCTTTCTCTCGTCTTTCGCGTTCTTCATCCAACTGATGGTCTATACTCCTGCTGCGGGCGACTGCGGCCCGACCCCCTTTGCTCATGTTGGCTAGCGAGAATGTCTGAAACAGCAGATAAAAATGGTTTGAATCATATGAAAAGAACTCTTTTAGAATCATATGACACAAAAAAGTATAATTTAAAAGTTTGCGCATTTTGAGAATGTTTGAAACAGCAGATAAACATTGTTTGCATTATATGAAAAAAGTACCTCTATAATTTTATGACATGAAAGGTATGATTTATGACTTGACTTATGTTGGCGAGGAAAGAGATATTTAAACAGCAGATAAAAATGGTTTGCGCCGCCATATGACAAAAATACTTTTAGAATCTTATGACATAAAAGGTATAATTTAATACTTTGCTCATATGGGCTATGAAGAAGGTCTGGGCCATGAGATCAAAGTATTTTTCATTATATGAAGAAAATCCGTTAGAATTTAAAGACATACATGATATGATTATTTAAATCTGAGTTTGTTCATAGATGACTATGTATTAAATAAACATAAAATAAAAAATACATTCAAGGAAAAAACACACACAAATTTAAAAATAGTACAAGAAAATTAATAACAGATAACATATTTTTTAAAATTCTACATATAGTGTGTAGTAATTATTTTAATTACTACTTCAAAAACAATGTAGCTGCTAAAAATAGTAATTTTTTTTTATTTTGGGAAAGTAATTAGAGAAATTCTAAGAATAGAGCAAATGTTCGGTTAATCAAATCTTAATTAACGTCATCAATCTGTTTCTCATAGCCTGAATGGAATCATCGCGTTAAGCACGAAAGGAGCCACAAGAAAGTATCTTTAATGTGGGGTTGCACTTCTGAATACAAAAAAAAACAACAAAAAACAACAACACAGAGACCGGAGATACGTAATGTGCAGAGGAACAGTGCAATGAGGATTAGCCAAAGGAGTCAGCCATCATTTCATTTCATGGGTGGAAACCTCATCTCCCTCCCAGATTTAATGCGTCGTAAGTAATGATAATAATTAGCTTTCACTTTTTGGGAGTTATAATAAATATTTTTTAAACATAAATCTACACTTAAATAAAAATTCATCAGAGTACTGCATATCGTCAAGCTAAATAACTTACCATTCTGATTAGTATTAAAATTAATTTTATTATAAGGTTTTCTTAAAATCGTGATGTTGGTGAAAATTCTGCCTTTCTTAAAGTGCCTGTGCTATGTGCAAAGTGACCCAAAGCAGTGTCATTCAAAGCAAGAGGATTGGTTTCAGAGGCGTCCCTAGGTTTGGTGTCACCTTATGGTTTCACCAAATATCAAACTACCCCATAGACCTCCTAAGAGTTTGTCTTTGGAAAAAAAGCCAAACAAAACAACCGGAACATAATGAATTTTACAATTTGGCGTCACCCCCTTGTTAAGGCGTCAACCTGTTTTGTCCGCACCCTCGCACTTCCAATTGACGCCACTGATTGTTTTACCAGCCTTACATAATAATTATAAATATACTTTTTTCTGGCTAAGCTAACCTCTCCTAACACCCCCACCCCAATAAGTTATTAAATCCCCATTTGTATAAAAAAATTTTTTCGCTATTAATAATTTCTTTACTCTCATAAATTAAAAAGAAGCCATTTCTATCTACGGTATTTCCTTTTACTTAGAAATGTGGCAACGATTTCTTGTTTCGCTGTCTCGTGCCTTCCCCGCTCACCCCATCCCCGGGTCGTGAGCAAACAGTTTTTTTTTTTAAACAAGGAAGACAATACAAGCCGGCAACAGTTAACTTTCAAATCAGAGCCAGATAGTGTCTCAGAAAAACGGTGGCAGGTGATGAAAGGGAAGCCTGTGGCCAAACCGTAATAGTCCCGATAACTTGTTTTTGGAATACGGGAATACGAGCATGACATACACAAAAGAAGGGAGTGAACTTCTCTATGTGACCGAGACATTCGGAGGCCTCAGCTGTCTGATGAGGGACCCATTTACGAAGGCCCACAGTTTAGAAAGATTATTATTTTTTATTTTTTTAAAATTCATGGGGTTTCGGTTCTCTAAAGCTAAAAGTAGGAGGGGTTCTTTGAAATTAACTGTACAGCTAAGTGGATGCTTCCCATTGTTATTTAAATCTAATTGATAATCATGGCATTAAGTTGTAACTTGGAAATACATCGCGCACATAAATCTAATACGACAGTCGAGACTAAAAAAAGAGATAAAAACTGGGGCAGCGGAAATTATCGATTAATTAATCGATTAATTGTTAGGGATTTTAATCTATTAAAATTAATTTAATCGAATAAAATTATAAAATTTAAGAAACATTTTCCAATTTTTTCCCCAGTTTATTAAAGATATATACTTTTTTATTACTTACTTACTCTGTGAGGGTTTGAGGGGGCTGAACGATTTAAGGGCGCTCAAACTTAGTATATGTTATAATAAAGGTGGAGAAATGTTTGCATGAACCATGAAAATATCATACATTCAATAAATTAATTAAAATCTTAACTATAGATTTGATCGCAATTGTAACCCGATAGTCTAAATAATGAAAAAAAACCCACCTGATTTGATAAGTTTAATAAGGGATAATATTAAAGAAATGTTGTTCATATTATTTAAATTCAAACTTATCAGTAAGTTCTCCTGGTTGTATGGAAGTTTGTAGACTTGTTGTGTAAGCAATGTAGGGATCTATTCACAGTGTAGGTAAGGTTTTTAATTAAAAAAAAAACTTTTTACACTTAATTTTATGATACCGGCAAACAGTTTTTCTTCGCGTTAGTTTTTTTCATGAATAATCTTTTTGACTGGGAAGGCCGACTCCTTAGTACAAAGCATGAGCAAGGAACCAATGGATTATTTAGTTCAGTCTTATATTAGCTGATAGTAATGGATTTTATTTAAAGTAACGTGACGCTGGCTGGATAGGGCCGCAGTTGGAATTGCAGCCAGGGGCCCCGACCAGTCTTAATCCGCCCCAGTTTCGGATTCTTCCTATAGTAACCGGAGCACTGTCAGTAGCAACAGAAAGGATATTAGTATTAGTTAATTGTATGGCTTCAAAATACAAACAATATGTTTAATTCGGTAAATAACCTTTCGTATCTGTTTCGAAAAATTAAGCCATATTTCAAATATTTAACACTGTATTTTCGGCATTTTTTCTTCGGCTCACTCATCCTCTTATCTGTTGTAACAAACCATTGTTAAAATTTATTAATTTTTTCAATGGAATGCTGCTGTAATGCCCTTTTGAAAAAAATAATGTGATGATAGTTTACAATTCGGATAAATTTAACTTCTCGAAACATCGAAAATTACCTAACCTTGCAAGCCGGTGGATTCATGTAAAAAATAAATATTCGGAACTTCTTATAGGAATTTGCATTTCTGAAGCATCTAATTTATTAGACCTTTCAACAAACCAAGCATTCTATGGAAAAAACCAAGCTGTGGTAATAACCGCAGTTCTATCTCGTTTTCTATAGGTAAAACAAGGTTATATTCCATGACTGATAACACCTAAGATGGAATTTAATTAGTAGAAAAAGCATTCAGGTAGAATTTTATTGTTTTTAAATTTCAATAATAATAAACATGAATCAAAATTTTATATTTTCATATAAACCTTGCGCGGACCCCTGACGTTGTTCAGGGATCCGCAAATCAATTTTAATTTTGCACGGACCCCCGTAATGGGACCAGGGACTCCTATTTGTCCACAGGTCCACTTTGGTAAACACTGTTCTATACGCTCCACAACGTGTGTCTTTAAGTGTGATCATTTTCAGATGGACGAATCCAACTAGTCCGGACAGCTAGTGTGTCATGGACGAGTCCGGACAGCTAGTGTGTCATGGACGAGTCCGGACAGCTAGTGTGTCATGGACGAGTCCGGACAGCTAATGTGTCATGGACGAGTCCGGACAGCTAGTGTGTCATGGACGAGTCCGGACAGTTAGTGTGTCATTACAGCGGACCAAGGCTCACGCGGGCAAAGACCACTCAGCCTGTCTCTGTTGTGTTATTGCTCACTTCCGCCGGAATTTCTAATCCGAACAACTTGACATTTTCCGGGATGTTTTGCACTGGCCTTTCTTGTGTGTGTGTGTGTGTGTGTGAGTGTGTGAGTGTGTGTGTGTGTGTGTGTGTGTGTGTGTGTGTGGTTTTTAAAATTATTTTTTTTTTTTCAATTTCATATTAAATTTGGACATCCAAATAAAGATAAAAATCAATGAAGACAAAAAAAAAAATGTGTTGTTTAAAAAAAAAATAAAAAAAATAATAAAAATTGAATGATATACGTAATAAATAGCCCACTTCCGCAAGAATTTCTAATCTGAATAATTTGATATATTCCGGTACACTGGGTTTTCTTTGTTTGTGTGTGTGAGTGTGTGTGTGTATGGGGAGTGTGTTTGAGTGTGTGTGTGTGCGCGCGCCTGTGTGCTTTTATATTAAATTTTTGTATTTTAAATTTCATATTGATTTTAGATGTCGAAATAAGGATAAAAATCTATCAGGATAAAAATTTATTGTAAAAAATACATTATTCCTAAAAGCATTTGCTTTGACCAGCGGTCGGCAACGTTTGTTGCCCGTTACCGCAAAATATAATATTTTATGTTGACGTTACCCCTGAAGGCGCGAGGTCCTGCCCACGCGACTAGGGGGTCAGATGGGGGGGGAGGGTTGCTGTGGCGTCGTAACGGGTCTTGGGCTATGAGCCTTACAAGTATCTAAAAATTAGCCTGAAGCGGATTATGCTCTTATATATTTTAAATGGAAATGACAAGGAGTATCAATATATTAATATAATAATAATA
Organism: Radix auricularia; assembly: GCA_002072015.1. Classification (NCBI taxonomy): domain Eukaryota; kingdom Metazoa; phylum Mollusca; class Gastropoda; family Lymnaeidae; genus Radix; species Radix auricularia. The sequence goes on along the minus strand of MUZC01004815.1, from coordinate 77,439 downwards.
CCCCCATTTTCAGTCCATGTCGGACTCTAGGCCAAGTGAAGTAGCGTTCACAAGTTTATTTAGCCATCACTAATGAGCAAGGGATTGTGTGGCCCATATCAATATATTAATATAATAATAATACCCCCATTTTCAGTCCATGTCGGACTCTAGGCCAAGTGAAGTAGCGTTCACAAGTTTATTTAGCCACCACTAATGAGCAAGGGATTGTGTGGCCCATATCAATATATTTGGGGAAAATAATTTGATACAATTATACACGTTTATAGTCGAATATACTGGTTTTAACAGTTATAGGCCTATCGGCCCTGGCCAATTTAGATATGATAAATCGCTAATAATACGGACAACTAAAGGAAATTTTGAAGTGTTGAAAGCCATTGCAGCATTTGAAATCCAAATGTGTCAGATCTGCTTTGTTTTCAAATTCTATACATGCCTTATTATTGAAGTGAAGTTAAAGAAATGCATCTGTCAACCCTTGATGCTCATCTGGTTCATCCACAATTTTATTGCGAAATGGATATGGAATGCAACTAACATTATACGAATTAAAAACTGGAAAGTAAAATGTGGACTACTCTGAGCTTGATAGGATGTCTGATAACTATAGCCTTGATGTGGTCAAAACTTATATTTATACGATCTTCCAACTTTGAAAAGACCGCTAACTTGTTCCCTTCTGCTTTTTGTTTAAAATATGAAAGCTTTTTTCTAATTCTTAAACACTTTTCTGGCCGATAGTTTATTGATACCCCCCTCCCCTGCAATTCTTTGTTAGACGCATTCCTCAAAAATATCAGCTGTGTATGCGAAATGTGCAACCTAAACTTCTCTGAGAGAGCAGGCTTTTGACCAATTAGAAATGCCTGAAGTTTTCCTTTCAGAACCCACATTCTTTTCAGGACATTGTCAAGTGAAAGCCAAGGTTTCTCGGTGTTAGTCTTTAAATTCATCCTCACCATCTTTACATAATCTACAAAACAGTGCATGTTCTTTAATGAAATTTACAATCTGGATAATGACGACCTCCAGTTTAAGGTTTGAAATGTTTTATAACCAGAGCTTAGGGCCGGCCCTAGAGTTTGCGGGGCCCAAGGCAGAAAAAAGATGAGCTCCAAGCGCTCGGGGGCACAAGTCCTCAAGAAAAATGTGTACATTACTAGGTTAGCCGCACGTAATCGTAATGACATTTTCCCGCAAAACCTCATGAAGTAATTATCGAAGAAGTAAAGGCTTCCGGTTATTTGAGCTTGTCAGTAGACTCAGCATCTGAATCTCACATATAGATCGGTTAAGCGTTGCTCTTCAATATGTGGTAGGTGGAGAGCCCATTGAGTGCTTTTTTAAATTTACTTTGAGCTGCTGAAGATATGGCTAAGCAAGTGTTGCAGTACTTACGTGAATTTTGTAATGTTACTTTTCAAAAATGCAAAGGTCAGTCCTACGATAACGAAACTGTGTCTGGGTGCTACAATGACATGCAGAAAAATTCTAGAGGAAATTGAGTTTGCTGTATACATAGGCTGTGCTGCCAAATTCCTAAATCTGGCAGGCAGAAGTGCCGTTGTCTTGTTTAGAGGCAGTAAACTTCATCCTACTGTAGAACTAATCGATACTTTTTTTCTAAGCTTCAACGAACAGATGGAAGTATACGAAAGAATGCCTTGTGAATAAAACGCCGGTAAAAAAAAAATAGAGAAGCGTTTACTAAAAGACCAGTCAAAGAAGGGGCGACCAGAAGAGAAACAGAATACATTGCTAAGAAGATGCAAGAATTATAATTTACTCTCATGCTTGTATTTTGGGAAGAAGTGTTACAACATTTTCACAGGGTCAGTCTAGCTCTAAAGAAATGAGCACGTGAACTTGAAAACGTGTACTGATTTGTGTGTTTGACTAGTAGATCACGTACATACATCTGGGACGGAATTTGAAAGATTTACAGAAGATGAAAAATAAATAACGCCAAGTGTGGACAATAAGTGTACCTTGACTCGTAATCTCTGAATGCCAGAGGCAAATTTCGTGTATCTGCTTTATTGATAAACTTGAGACAGAGATGAGGAGGCGACGACAGGTATATAATGATAAAGTAGTTCTTGTTTCGACGATGCACCTCAAATTTCTCTACAAATGATTGGGACAGACTTATTGCGCAAAATTAACTTTGATATTGTATTCAAAGTCTTTACAAGATATAAATCTAGAAAATGTATCCTCTTTCTAACATTCTCTTCTATTTAAAAAAGGAACAGTATTTATGTCTATTATAAATACACTAGATTGTGCCGGGGCGCGGTGGCGCCTGCGGCGCCCCCTTTTTTTGGGAGCCTACGGCGCCAACCTTTTTCAAAAGCCCAACTAACTTGTCCTTTTTTTATAAATACGAAATATTAAACTTTCTGAAATGTACGCAAAGTATTTAATAATAGGGGTTGTATATTGCGCACCGATGCACATCAAACAATGACGTCGTCATATTAAATATTTTTACAGCGCTAGTCAACACACGATTTTTCAACTAACTGCTGTAGACTGTCGTACATCGTTCCTCAGCGTTCCACATCCAGTGCGTGAGTGAGTGAGTGAGTGACCTGGGCTTTTATATTATGTATATTAAACTATTTTTTTTTTAATACAGAAATACCTTATAATAGGTTTTATAGGTGTTCAATCAAAATCTACTGAAAGTATTTAGCTAATTTTTCCCGCGTCAAAGCACGGTGCCCTGAAAGCACGGGCCCCAAGGCGGTCACGCGCCAGTGAGGGGGAGAGGGTGTAAGAAAGTGTGACAGTTTGTGACAGGGGGGGGAGGGGGTGTCTGGTCATGTGTGACGTCACAGTGTTTTATGTTAAATTTTAATTATTTTGTCAATTAAAAATATATGTTTGTACGAAAAGTGTGACGTACTTTATGGGGGGGGGGGCCGAGATTTGTGACAGTTTGTGACAGGGGGGAGGTGGGGGAGGGTTAAAAATTGTCAAAAATAGGGTGACGTATTTTATGGACAGCCTCTAAGGCCGGCCCTGCCAGGGCTTGACGGTGGATCACACAGTGGTGATCTTTAATATCGGGATCAATCTCTCATGCAAAAGCTGAAAAACCAGGTATACACGACCCAGCATAGCTGGAGCTCAGTCAACAGAAATACCAATAGATTCTTCCCTAAATTAACCTTATCAAGTTATTCATTAACTGTATTGCATACATCAATTACTTGACATCGCAATTCGAGAAGAGTATAATGTATTTGTTAGAAAATCTTTGCACTTTAAAAAAGTACTACTTATTGTGCATATTTAATGAAATAGTATACTGTTAATTTGGCTTGATATCTTCTTATCTTATCTTAGATATATAGACGCTACTTCTATGCAGAAGATAATTGCGTCCACAGAAAATGAGAGATGATCTGTTGGCAAGTGATGCAGCAGTAACAGGCCACGGCTATTAGGGTTCCACGCATTACCCAGCCGCCTAACTATGGTTAGTTAGGTACCCATTCGGAGCGGGGTGACTCAGGGACTCCTTAGGCCACAGGAACAAATCTTTGCCATCGCATGGAGTCGAACTCGTGACCATCGGTACGCCAGTCGAGCACGTTAGCTCAATTTTTAAGGCATTAATTTTAAAAGATATAGAGAGGATATCGGATATAGTTAAGTCACGTGGATTAATACAATTTTCATTCATGTCAATATAAATGAAAGTGGTAAAAAGTTTGCTCTTTTTGTATTGAATAGTAAGTAGATGAGGAATGTAAATACATAACTCATTTAAAATGACTTTTCTGGAGAGAACCAGTTTAATTGAGGGCTAATGTTTCAGTTTCAAGTAGACGTACACATGAGGGATTTTTCAATATACCTAGCAGATTTTACATGTCCCCAAAAGTAAGCAGCTGGATATCGAGATCAACAATGCACTTGCTTCACAGGCTGATGGTCTTGGGATCAATCCCACGCAGAGCCACAATATGAATGACGAATAAGTAATTCTAAGAAAGTCCTCCACTGACCTGGAAGGGAATCGGGGCACCCATCAGGTCTAACAAGCCCCTAGTAAGTTCTAGTGGAAACATTAGGACCCCTTACCTACGACCATCGGTTATGGGACTTACCAACAAGTCTCCGTTGCCCTTAAGCATTCCCTTTTTACCCCAGATGGGGTCATTTTCCCCTGTTCGGCGACCACTGGCGTAGAATATATAATTAACTCGTATTTTTTTGTTTTTCAAATTGAAAGTTTTAATGTATTATTTATTAAATGAATTTAAGTCTTAAATTTTTCAGACATACAAACAAAGTTTAATTATAGTTAATTTTCTAAAATAGCCGTGCCCTCTAAGGTAATAGTAACTTTTTTTTTCTTTTAAAAGCGTCATGAATTATTTTGTAATAGATCTCATTGTTGTTGTTGTTTTGTTTTTTTTAATAGATATTCAACCGAGGCTAACATTGGGTTGAGAAGATACAGCTGAAAAAATGACCTCAGGGATGATCATGCAGACGATTTCACTTACGACCACCGACCACACATTGTCATGCAATTACTATATTGGCCCGAATATGGCACGATGTATCGTTTTTTTAAAAAATATTTTTTTGTGTTTTTGTGTGTTTGTGTGTGTGTGTGTGTGTGTGTGTGTGAGTGTGTGTGTGTGTGTGTGTGTGTATCTATGTGTGTGTGTGTGTGTGTGTGTGTGTGTGTGTGTGTGGAAAATACTTCCACAAAAACAGCTATCACCTTATTTAGCAGATATTGAATTTTAAATAGCGTCTGAAAGTAGACCATCTGCAATACAACTCCCGCGCATTATAATCCGCGCATTGTCTCCCGCGCCGTGACAGCCCTGCGTGGCCGAACTCCTTTAATCATTCAACATGTTTCCTTGTAACAATAGATTTTAAATTATTAATTTATTGAAATGTTAGTTATTTTACTTTTGTTTAATACACTTATCTAGCGCTGTGCCCCACCCAGCCTGTGGCTGGACTCTGCGCCTTACAAACATTTATAACAACTTGAGAAAAGACTTGGAACTCTTGATCTTCCTAAACACACAAATCACTGTGTGCAAAATACTTGTAAACTAAATTTTAATTTTCTTTTAGTTAAAAAAATTTTTAAAAAGAAAAGATAAGTAAAATATGGGGTGTGGGGGGTGGGTGGAGTTCGTGTTAGATTAGATTTCGTGCTCTATTGGGGTCAATACGGTTTATCATGACATGTGAAGACATTTAGTGTGGATTTTTTTAACATTCAGAACACATGAGATTCAGTTGCATTAAGCAGTATGTCCCTTGTTTGGACGTGAATCCTGATCATGATGGATAGGGAGGTGGCGGACGGTGAGAGGTGCAGTTTCGTAAGTGGAGATGACAAACAAGAACACTATCAACAGCGGTACACCTGGAGTTAAAAATCTCAGATGTTAATATAAACACTTCGGGTTTTGGCATTTGTCCTAACGACCACGACAGACAGGCAATTTAATGTGAAACAATCTTAGTGAAAACAGTTTTGTTACTGTTCTTTTATATTGAACTGTCTTCAGCGACAAAATTACCACTTACCGATTCCGTCTTCTTTTTTCTTAGCAAATCCATTTTTAACTCGACAGCGATAACAATGACGTGAGTCAAAGCTCAACAGTTTTACATCTATTTGAAGTAATGCATCAATATCGCAAACTATCGCATGTATGCTCTCGAATAACAAAGCACACTGTTATAGCTGGAGTTTATCTCCCAAAGCATAGATACACACTTTAACTGGGAGACCATCGAACACACATCTATAATAGATTGTTACAACATGTTGGGAAATTTGCAGCCACACAGAGGTACCCTCTAACACGCGGTTTCTTTAGATCAGAATGTTGGCTTCTGAGAAATAAAAACACACTCCAGTATTGCCTTCTAAAATCCTTATATCAAGCATAGTACATATACCGCCTAAAACCACACTCTAACTCTAAGATCGTATTGTATAAAACAGCCGTACTTTTTTTTAAAAAAACGTAATCTCCAATACTTTTATACCTTGTAAAATATTATACTCTCTAACACAGTCAAATGCTCTAAAACTGTACTCTCTAACACAGTCCTATCATCTAAAACTGTTCTCTCTAGCTCAGTCCTGTCCTCTGTACTCTCCAACAGTTGCTAGGCTGGAACTTCATGGTCTCGACTAAGCCTATGCGCAGCCTTATTTATTAGTTCAACAATTTAACACTATGATATACAACACTTTAAATAAAAATTATGAAATAAAATGTATGTTATCCAATACTGCGATTTCATTCTCTTGAAGAATATCGACAACACACTGCAGTCACGCGGGCGAAAAAAAAACATCTGAATACACTGAGAAAAAAAAAGCTGGGTTAGCCGCACTTGAAGAAACCGTGCACATCTGAAACACTGTAGTTTTTTGGTAAACAACCAATCAAATACTCTAGAAGAGCTTTGGACGTGGTCCGTGATTGGCTAACACCACACTAGGCTTTTAATGGATTCAAGTAGATGACACGTATTTTAAAGGATGTCGGATTAAAAGGTTTTGTTAGGCCGACATGTGAATTACTAAGTCGTTATAAGTTTGTGAAGTGTTGTCTTGGTTATGACATTGTTTTAATACACTTAATATGATAAAGGTAGGTATATATATAAATATATATATGGAAAAAGTAAACAATTCTACTAATTTTTATTTGTAAAATTAACAGTAGGCCTACTTATCTTTTAATCTCATTTAGGTTTCGAAAAAAATGAACCTGGGCAAGTAGCTGGTGGTGAGGGCAGAGAATACCATCGGTACCGGACAGAAATTTTATCAAAGAATTTCTTTTTGTCTCAAGGTTCCCGGAGTGAAGTCTTTTAGCTTTATTACGTATTTGTTGGGAAAAAATCGAATTTCCATTTTGTGTGTTCAAAACAATCAAATTATGTTTTGAAAGTGGCTGACTGATACGAGGAAAGGGTGAATTAATGAGATCACATCTAGTATTATAGCATTTGTTAAAATATTATTAAAAAGATATTCTGAAATAAAATTGGGGAAAACAAACTTTAAAAAATTAGTTATTATTAAAAAGAAATTAAAAAATCATCATTAAAATTGGACGAAAAAAAAATCGTTTTTATTTTCTGCATTAAAATGTCAGTTGTGCATCCAATCAATTTACAACAAGGAAACAATTCAAATAAAAATATTTACAAGTAAAAAAATAATTAAAAAACGGAAATCAACTAGACTCTAATTGTTAATAATAAAAAAAATCGCTAAAAAATTTACGTTTAAAATAATTATATTTCTCGTACGCACGTCATTTATTTATTTATTTGGTAATGGAATGGCGTGACTAAATTTTTTGTTCCACCAATAGGCGTTACTCACCTGCGACTAAATCTCATCCAGGATTCCGAACCCACGACCTTAACCTCAGCCCACCCCATGAGTGTAATGTCATGTAGCCCTGTCTTTAATTTGTACTTCCCGCTCTGACATTTCTTCTACACACACCACACTGTCCCCTCACAATGTCCCCTCACACTGTCCCCTCACAATGTCCCTCACACTGTCCCCTCACACTGTCCCCTCACACTGTCCCCTCACACTGTCCCCTCACACTGTCCCCTCACAATGTCACTCTCACACTGTCCCCTCACATTGTCCCCTCCC
>MUZC01004815.1:37739-60300 GCA_002072015.1 Radix auricularia | reverse complement strand
TGGTTACACAATGGCATGTTACGAAGGCTAGACAAAGTGGCGACCACGGACCGCCTGTTATGGAGAAGGTAAACAAAGAGATTGTTGGCTGAAAGAATGTAGGTACCTTAAAAAGGATTATCTGAACACATTGCCTTTTTATTATCCAATGATATCGGATTGGAGTGGTGAAGGAGTTGGATAGATTTGGAAAGATCTAATATTAAACCCTATTATTTTTATTTTTAAAAACTAGAAGAAAAAAAAACAATTATTTGCGAAGTAAAAACGAGGGTCGAAACATCCGAGGATCAAAAAGTTCTGTAGTCAAACTGTCTCTGCCCCTCCCACCACAAACCCCCTCAATAAATCGATTGAATCTATGTTTGCTAGTCTCTATCGAGATTTCTGCACAATACATATGACTAAAGTAATAAGAGTTATAATTTTATTTTTGAATTTTTTAAAAAATGTGCCCTGAAACTGTGTATACACTCCTTAAAACACCACACCAACATTTATTTATACAAACCTCCAGTTGATTATTTTAAATTTTATATTGTCCCTTCTCTACAAAAAATCTGCATTATCACAAGCAAAAGAAAAAAGTCGCTATTTTGATACAGTCGCTGTTTTGATACAGTCGCTGTTTTGATACAGTCGCTATTTTGACCATCGCTGTTTTGACCGTCGCTGTTTTGACACAGTCGCTGTTTTGAAGTCGCTGTTTTGACCGTCGCTGTTTTGACTGTCGCTGTTTTGACCGGATGCGCTAGACACCAACTCGTGAGCACCACATACAAGCTAGAATTTCGTTATGCCATTGCCATTGAGACATAGAATTGTTGCCTAGAAAATAAAACGCTCGGCCCGCCTTTATTATTTTAACAGGGGTTCGTTGCCCCATTAACTTTACTCAAAATTAGTACAAGATACGACCCGCGGCGTAGCATACGTCACAGACTTGCTCATCATAGATAGGTCAAAGAAGAGGGGGGGATGAGAGAACGGACACAAAAAGCAGCACGAAATAGTGAGAAAAAAGCGAGTTAGCGTGGACACATGTGTACAGCGGTTGTTGTTACCCGCCTTTACTTTTTACTACCATCCCTTGCCAACCATAAACTGTGATTTTCCGACCCTAGGTTTAGTCATGTTCACCGAAAATGGGGAAAAGAACGGGCAGGAAAAAAATTAACTCTTTATAAAAAAAATTGCCCCCCCCTGGGGCTTGGACCCAGGACTTTCCGCGTGCCAGGATTACGATCATATGTTATTATGTGAAGGAACAATGCAAGAAGCATTGTTGCCACCATCCCCACCTCTTTAAATCATTTATCTCACCGTCGGCTCTATCTCTCTCTCTTGGTACGTCCGTCAGGCGGAAAAATAAAAATGACCCACTTCCCATGACACTAACGAGCTGAAATTTTCCATATAGCCTTGAGTCACCTAAAAATGCATTGTATCAAAATTTCAGATTGATCGAATGTAGCATAAATAAATTAATGCACATTTAGTTTACCTCTATGTAACTGTATGGTAGCCGACTATTGTTGACATCCACGTGTTTGCTGGAGTTCACTTCAACCATCGGTGACCACCACACCCCCACTCTTCCCCGTTTTACAGCATTCGGGAGTTCAGACACGTTCAGTCTATGAATGTTTGTTGCGTGGTGCATATTATTTTGATATAATCAATACTTTTAGTTCTGTCTCATAAATAAGGGATTTTGTCCAAAAAATTGTTTTTACGCGTTGTTTTTTCGTTCTTTTCATCCCACTCTGCTTGCCCACTGTGATCTTTCGACCTCGGTGGGGGTCATTCGTCTTGCTCATTTTCACATGGTCGTTTACGTCAATTATATATACAGATATATATATATAGAGAGAGATAAGTCTGCTTTGAAACATATAAAAATATTGTATCAAGGTGACATTACAAACAAGCACTAGTAGAATTGCCAGATTTAGAATTGATAAGGCCCCTAAGCTACCTGAGATTTGGGGTCCTGCTATTCTTTGTCAGTTCCAGCCATGACAGTTATTAACACGGACAATTTTTTAGGGGCCGCCAAGAGAGTGGGGGTCCTAAGCTATGGCTCATACTTAGCTTATATGTATATCCGGACCTGCAAGTGCGTCTGAGTTGACGTAAAAGAGAGAAACACTTTCATTAGACTACATGAAAGGACTCAATGCCTGGCCACCAGGTTTAATTAACTGCATGGCTCGAGGTCCTACTGTCCGGACATGCACATCGATCTGTAGGAACCAATTTGTTGCAGCTGATTGATGAGATGATTCAATAGGGAATACGTTTGCTTAGATAGTACATGGAACTGTTAATATTATATGGTTACAGCTGTTGCAGAATGTCGGACAAACACATGACTTTCATTCGTTCAGACGACTTTCTTTATAGAGAGAAAACTACCCAGAAATTAGAATTAGGAGATAGGTGTGCAGTTAAGAGTCAAAAAAAGAATTTTTAATGTTGGAGACCGGTAGAGATTTATAAATGGCTCCAGGGACAGGCACTGACGTGGTAGCGAAATGTAATTTGTTCTATTTTATTTCTTTCATTCTATGTGCCTATTGCCTAAAATGTACATATTCTTAAGGGTTAGTATTAATGGTTGCAAATGGAGGATTAGAATTGCAATTTTCTGTCCTTACTTTTTAACTTCTGCAGACCTGCGGCGGATGGCCAACGGATCGGCATTGGTCCACGGGCCACCGCTGTGAGAAGCACTGGCTTAGTCGATAGTGCCTTATTATTGTATATAATATTGTATTTTATTAAATCCTTTATATTAACTCGTGGTGTCTGCTTGAGTGCCGAAAAAAACTATGGATCGAACTTTAACCCACGTCCCCGTATGCGGCCGAGCTGAAATTTGGCGGGCAGACTTGTGCCGTGATAAAAATGATGTATACAAATTACATTTCGATCGAATGTACTGCAAAAAAAAATTAATGACTTTTTTGATTATCTTTATTTATCGCTATGTAACATGTTAATTTTTGGGCGAGCGGTGGGTATTACATATTATATTAAAAAACCTTTCCTTTCCTATTATATTTACAACACTTTCTACAAATATGGTCCCGATCGGTGCGCAATATATTAAACATATTTTGATAGACATAAAAAACATTTATTAAAGTGATATTCTTTTAGTTATGTCTCGTATATAAAGGATTTATAGATCTAGGTTTTATTTTACAGGTTTTTAAAATGTTTATATATTAAATTGTCGTATCACAGAATAGCACTAAACTTTGAGCGAATCGAAGGAACCCAGTGTTTTCATTTTTAAACACACTTTTTTGTTAGGTTAACAATAGTAAACGTTATGTGTTAAAATTAAATACTGCACATGTAAAAATAACACATTACGATATTTATGGTACACTTACCGTGAACCATCTAAAAAATTTATCTAAAGCAGTGAACAATGTTGAAACCATAATGAACTTTTTGTACAAAATCGATCAATTTTTAATATCTTGAGCAATTATTATTCTGAGATCTATTGAACATTTTCTGTAAACAACAGAACAGATTTTGTTAACTGTAGAGCAGCTTTCTTATTTGTGTACTTATTTGTTTTCTTATTTTATTGACAAATTAAAACACACAAAGTATAAAGCAGTTTACTTCAATAATAAGAACACCTTAGCGAACATAAAAACACTTTTCCTCAATAAAAATAAAAATTTCCCGTCGATTTTAAGCTTTTTGTAAAAGTAATAAAATAAACAAAGAGGAGCATATTAAACCCTGATGTGTAGGCTGATGTGTAGGCTGAGGTCGTGTAGATATACTTTGAATTTACAAGCTCATGGAAAGCAACCCCATAACCTAGAATGATCGACCGAAATGGCATCGAGATGAGATTGCTTTCATTTGAGTTAAAAGGTCAGTTTCCATTGCTCGGCTCCATTACGAATCATTGCAAGGAGTAATCCTCAATTTGTTTTCGATGCAATTTTTTTTTAGTAAAGGAAAGAAACGGAAGCGGGTAGCGAAGCCTGGTTTGTTAAATAAGAGAGGAAAAAAGACAAAGTGAATGAGACGAAAGAGATTTGGTTGAAGCTATTCTCAGCCCAGAAATTCATTCTCTGAAGCCATTTTTAAAGCAGACACTAACAAAGAAACCTTTTCTCAAGTAAAGAAGATATGCTGTAATGTACAAATATTATTCGTAACGAAGGTCTGAGTGCAGGAATGTCAGTAACTTTTCAAATAACACTTCTCCCACGACTTTATCGAAATGAAAAATGTTATCTGAAAAATAATAATAAATCTAAACAATGAAAAAAAAAGAATGTATAAAAATGGTGGTTAACACTCCATTTTTACCCCACAAAAAAAGTAATTAAAAAATAAAATATAAAAAAATAAAAATTAAAAATAAAGCAGCGCGTATGCAAAGTTGCCCAGTATAATTTTTTGGGAAAATTTGTACACCTTATAAACACAGCTAGTATGTTATCCTTACCGAAATTTGCTTTGCAGTAAGTAAAAAATGCTGCGCGAGGTCAATCAGATAGATGTCTGTATTGGAGCATGGAACAATATATGTCTGGTGGATTTTTGTAAGCTAATAGGTCTAAATAAAACGATGACTCCATTATGTTTAGTGATTTTTTCACCCGGTCAGATTTATTGAGCTAAGTAAATTGATTTCCCAGTCAGTGAACTGGTCTGGTCCGGCATGTTACATGCTTTAAACATGAATATGGTCTACTAGTCTAGTCATCACTGTGGTGAAGTCAATGTTATGGATGTAAAGATAAAAGTGACTCGGTGAGTTGTTGTTTTTCAAACAACAAAAGAGTCCATCCAGGATAGAGGTCAAACATCTAAGTGGTCAAGAGAGATAATGAAAAGAATACAAGTGGTATGAGACTGCAATCAGGCAGGGTTTAAAAAAACATATATAAACATATAAACAGTTTGTTCGCTGAAGAAGGTTACTGGCCGACACGATCGTCGTTTTATGGCGTCCTGTGAGGTCTGCGTATACCCTGTTTATATCCCCCTACCCCCCCCCCCAGAGAATAAGCTCATCTAACTAGTGAAATTTTCTAAAAATAGAAGTGGTCCGAACTGTAGTAAAGAGTTGCAATCAGTAACGTGTTAAACTGTTAAACACATTTGTGAACCAGACGCAACACAACTTTAAAACACGTTTCTTCGATAAATACTGTTTTGGTAGGACCATCAAAGATAAGGTCAGAGAGTAACAAACTTATATGAATTTTAAATGCTTGACTCTAAAAGAAAACTCTATTGAGCGAATATAAATTTTAAAAAAATATGTGCTGGAGTGTAAATGAACGATCTGTGTTTCAAAAGTGATAGAATTGAACCGTTAAAGAAGAGGTCATGCTTCAGACCGGAAAACGTCCGGTCTTATTGCGTAATGTTACTATATTTGGACTATGTTTTGATAAAGCAATGTAATCATCCCAAAAATAGAAGTAAGTTAAATTTTTTCTTCAAACTTGTTTGGTATAATAAAGCTAAAAGCAAGTTTCTGTCTACACGAAGCAGTGGCGTAGCTTGGGGAGGGCTCCAAATTCGAAAGTCCCTCCCCGGGGCCCCTACTTTAGTTCTATGGGGACCCCAAAGGAGTTTCAGAATTTATTTTTACATTTAATATTATGCCACCGCCATGTATACAGGCACCCCCCCACCCCCAAGAGACCAATCCTTCCGGGCCCCCAAATCCCTTCCAATTCTTAGCTACATCACAGGCGCAAAGTTCGCTAGGCTGACTGAAAATGACGTAGAGCTTCCAACGGTCTTTTAAGATAAGTTTAAACAGAGTAATCAGGTATTTAAATACTTTTTTTTGAAAACTGTTCCGACTAAAAACCTTTATATTAATAAATATCCGTCTTAAATTGTCAAGGTCCTTTAAACGTCAAATAAGTTTTTTCTTTTATCATTCATTATTGAAAAAAGAGACAATTCTGCACTGACTTTCTTTGCATAATGTAATTAAACGCATTATTTAATTGTAAATATATATATATATATATTTTTTGGGGGGGGGTGGGTAAAATTATATGTATTTTCGTTATTTTTTTCAGCAGTGGAATTTTAATTCAAATTTTATCATTTGCAGCCATAAGAGTGGTGCTCTTTTCTCCTGCATAACGCACCTGTACTTTTTTTCCACACATACTTATTTTTAGCGCATTTTCGAGAATTAGAAATGCGCTATTGTATCCGTTTTGTCCGTCTGTCCGTCCGTCCGTCTGTCATCACCCTAGATCTCAGCATCCATAAGTCCTAGACCCATGATGTATATATGTTTTTTGTATGTCCTGACCTGCCATTTGTGCATCAACACTCAGTTACTCGATCCGACCTCTTGTAGTGGCAGTAGAGCTCCTGGAAGTGCCATATGACCTCATTTTCCATACACATTTTTTTTATTTTATTTCACTAAAATGTTCAAAATTTGGGCGATTAGCTGATTACAATTTAGAATGTTTCATTTATGAGTCCTATTTCAGTGACCACAAACCACTTGTAGTTAGATTAAAGAGAAAATAAAATTTTTTAAAATGTAAAGAAATGACTTTTAAATAAAAAAAATTTCAGGTATATTCATTACATAAGAAAATTCATAAAAATATGTCTAAAATCTAAACACAATTACTGATAACTACATAATGCTGATATCTAACATAAGTACTGATACATAATACGAAAATGCGCTAACACGTCCTGAGTCCAAAAAGGGACCAGGCTTAACATGATTTTTTTTTATTACAGCCTGTAATGCTTTTTTTCACATTGCGTTCCGGTATGTTTTTCATTGCGTTCCGGTTCTTTTTTTTTTTTAAAGAAAGAAAGCAATGCATAACATTATTAGTAATATAAAGTACGCAGAGGTGTCACTAGGGCTGGTGTCACCCGGGGCGGTTGCTCATGGTGTCATCCCCTACACACTTTTTACGTCTTATCCCATAGAACTCCGGAGTCCTCCAGTGCCAAATGACGAGAACATTTAGAATTTTACATTATTGTGTCACCCCTAGTGATAGTGTCACCCGGGGCGCCTGCTCCCCACCGCACCCCCTAGTGACGCCACCGGAAATACGCAGTCGGGGCGGTGTTGGCATGACTCATAATGCCAAGGGACAATCTAAAGAGCTTTCTTTTTTAAGGTTCGATTAAAATCATAATAATCAAATTTTGTTTTTAGAATAAAGTTGAATCAAGTCGAAAGATTGTATCTTTCAGAAAAAAAAAACTATGTTGACGTCGCATATTTTCGAGTGTTCTTCTTTAGAAAAAATCTCCAGTGACAGAGTTTTCCAACCGCCAATTTAAACTCGGACAGAGAGATAGCGTCGCGTGCACTCGCGGAGAACGGCTATAAATAGATCTAGGCACCGAGCGCCATTAATAGAAGCCGTCGTTGAGTTTAGATTGTCATAAAAAATACAACAAGCAGATATTGACATTTCATCTTTAAAAAGCCACTTAATGGGAAGAGGGCTGGGTGGGGCCGTGGGGGGGGGGCGTAAATGGTAAAGAAATAACGTGGCAAATTGGCAAGGCAGGGTAAAGGGCGATTGTTGTAGGGAAATGTTAAACAGACACAATAAAACCAGATATCGTTGAGGTAATAAGTGTGTACGACCAAGAGGGGTGAATAAGTCATAAATGTACCGCCTGTTTTTAACTCCCCACTCCACAAATGTTATAATATTTACAGATAAAATATAGTTGATTATTTATGTCAAAAGTGACATGAAAAAAAAGTGGTAGGGAAGCTGCCTCTTTTTTTGTTATTGAAAAGGGGAGCTAAAACGTTCATCCCGCACCCTGGGTAGCAGTAGCTATAGCTACACTGATGTGCCAAAGAGTCATAGCAAACTCGCTATTTTAAAAAAAAATTGTTTATCGAATCGGACAGAAAAGAGGTTCGCCTAGCAGAGTATAACAGAAAGGGAAAAAATCCATTCCTATTTACCACTTGAATCTTCCTCAACAGGGGCTCCCTTATGCAAGAAACTATTTGCTATTTATGACTTTCATCCTTTTATTTGTCGTAACAGTTTGTTTTCTTAAATGTCTTTCCTGTGTTCTTTCAGGAGCATTCCTTCTTAGGATCGGTTCGTTCAATGGTATGGAGGCATGAGTTAAGTTGAGACAGGCGAACAACAAAAGGGTCTCAGTCGACAGTTCAAATTAGATGTAGGTAAAATTCGTTCTGGAGGGTGGGGGTGAGATAGGGGTCGCAAATCCCGCTTGACCAAGACCTGTTGACCGTGTGCACCGTAAACATGTGGAACTTTTAAACATCGACTGGACATCCAACACACTGTCAACATTTTGACTATAAAAAAAGCAAGACTATCCATGATCTATTGATAAGCTTAGGATAAAATAATCTTCTGATAAAATGAACTTATGTAATACAATGTATGTAAAATAAGATAAGATGATTTCTAATGATTTATTTTTGGGTTATTTGGGTGATGATAAATGATGCTTTACTTTGGGTTTACTCATCGGTTAGTTGGTTTAAGCACTGTGTCTTTGATGACAAATAATGATTTATTTCGGGGACGACTTATGTTCGTTGGGCAACCAAGGAATCGTAGAGATGATAAATGAGTTTTGAGTTTCTTTGTGGTTATTTTTCAAAGATAGGGTCATGTTGACCATCACCATTGATAGCATTGCTCTGATGACGTATCTTTCGTGTCAGCATGACGTCATAAAGGAAACCAACGCGCCGTACCCTCGAACCTTCCTGACTCTGAGGCGAAAGTTTGACAAAAGCAGGGAAGCCTCCAGGAGAGGACGGTTTCCGATTGGAGGAGATGTTTACGTGGCCGGAGAGGCAAAGAAAGGCGAGGCACGAACTGTTAACAGCTCCGAGCTCAGTAAATGTTGGGGTGGATGGAAATCAATTGATACCGAAAAAAAGAAAAGAGTTGTCGTGTGTGTACGTGTTGGGGGGGGGGTGTGTGGTTGGGGGAGGGGTGCACTGAGGTGTTCAGTGTTTGGCTTGCTGGTTGGTAGAAGGTAGCTGGATCGTCAGTGTGGGTGGTTGTCGTAGTGTTCTTGGGTTGGATGGGAGAAAGTAGACTTTATACCAGGAGTTGGGAAACCATGGCACAAAAGCGAGATTTGGTTCTCATGATGGCTGCATCTGGCTCTCAGACCAATGTTCAAATACAATCATTTATATATTTTTTTAAAAAGTTTATTCACACTCCTTTGATCTACATATTAATTGAATATATTAATTGAATATAAAAAACAGCATATCAATGTTATTAAAAAAACAATGCAGATTCATAATTATTGTACTCTTAGTGTTGAAATTAAAACATAATGCTCACATTTACTTGAATTTTTAGTTTTCAACATTATGTATGGCTCTCACAGAATTACTTTTTAAAAAGTGTGGGGTTTATGGCTCTCTCAACATTAAAAAAAGCTACTTTTTAATAACTGAATTTTCAGAGGTGAAACAAAAGCATCATGTATCGTATCTTGTCTGCAAGGGAATACTTCTGTAAAGTTCACCAAATGTTTGTAACACAGGGCAGATTTTGCCTTGATGGCGCCCGTATTATTATGAAACGGAGACGGATAAGAATAAACAGATAAAAGTGTTAGAAGGATATTGAGGTGGCTAATACGAAAATAAAATACTTATACGAAAAAATACACTTCAATTTTAAAGGAAAAATATGATAAAGATTTTTAGCTGTCACGTGGTTGACAAACGTATGATGTGTTGCTTATTTCTAAGAGTTAAATTGTCATTGAGACATCAACTAGGACTAGGCGTACATAACATTGAACTTTATGATCAAGAAATTAAATATCCCAACGATCATTCAATAAAGTGTTTTTCAACACTCCCCAAATTACAAACTCTTTGGCGCTTTTAATTGATGCTCTCAGAAGGAATCAGAGAAGATCTTATAAAGTTTTTGTATAGCTTGACTTTTTTTGTGTTAATGCAGCTCAAATAAGATATTATTTAAAGGAAGGCCCAAGGCATATAATAAAATAAACATTTATCCCCACAGCCAAACACTTTGTAAAATGCGTGTTCTACACAAAATTAATGAACTGAAAAGACCTTTTAAGACATAGAGCGGGAAAAAAAATCAATTAATGTGATGGAGCATCAATCAATATTTTTTTTTTTAAAAGTGAAAGGACATCATGCTTGGATTGGCAAACACACAAACACGCACTCACGAATTTGCAAAAGCTCACACACAATTCAGGAATGGATGAGCTGTAACCTCCTTGATTGGTCTTGGAGACCTATGAAGTAAGCTCGATAAAATTGTCCGCCATAAACTTGGATCGCCCTCAGTAAACCGAAGTGAGAGTATCGAGTCTTTCGATGGGCAGAGAACACACAACCGGGAATTTCCCTTTACAAGTTTCATAATTTTTAAAATTTTCACTCTGTATTTGTGTCTCTCTTGAAAAAAAAAAAGGATTTCTTCGAGATCAATGAACTCGTCTCATTAAGATATACGACATTCAATATTCTCTGTCTTGGGGGATGAGATTTTGTTTTGTTTTTATTGCATTTTTTTTGGGTACAAAGTGAAAATAAAAAAAAAATATCACAGAGCAGCTCTAAGAAAACGGAAAGTCGAGTTTTTGCATCTTTGGAGCTCTAGAGCCTCAGGCTGTAGTAGTTATTCCAGCCCATAACGTCATGTGAAGAACGTAAGGCATTAGAGTTCAATTTTTCACTTCCAGGAAAAGGTTGTGTGGAGAACAATATAATGATTTCATTTATTCATTCAGTGAAGGAGAAATTTCTTGCTGAGCTTTAGATAACAGAAGGGCCGCTGACTCCATTTAAAGGAAATTGATAGTTTACAATCTTGTGTCCATGGAACGTGGTGTCAATTTTTAAAAAAATAATGTCATGAAAATTTCTTTAATATTTTTGTTGAGGCGACCAACAAAATGTTTCTCACTGACTTTCATTGTTTTGTTGATGCCACCAACAAAATGTTACTCACTAACTTTCATTGTTTTGTTGATGCCACCAAGAAAATGTTTATCACTGACTTTCATTGTTTTGTTGAGGCCACCAACTAAATGTTTATCACTGACTTTCATTGTTTTGTTGATGCCACCAAGAAAATGTTTCTCACTGACTTTCATTGTTTTGTTGAGGCCACCAACAAAATGTTTATCACTGACTCTCATTGTTTTGTTGAGGCCACCAACAAAATGTTTCTCACTGACTTTCATTGATTTGTTGATGCCACCAAGAAAATGTTTTTCACTGACTTTCATTGTTTTGTTGAGGCCACCAACTAAATGTTTATCACTGACTTTCATTGTCTTGCAAACGATTGAAGTTTAGGTAAACTCTAGTTTATCTTCATCCCATTATTTTGTTGTCTTTTTGCTACTAAGCTTTACATACGCCCCTTGTGTATGTTTCGTTTAAATTTTTAAAATAATTTAATTATGTCCTGTTTTTATATTTTTAAATTGACCTAATTTTACAAACGTCCCTGGTATTTTTTAATGTGTTTCTATTGGTATATCATTACACACGCAACTTTTAATATTTTGGTTTTCTATTGGCCTAGCTTTACAGACGTCCCTTGTATTTTGTTGGTTTTCTATTGGCATAGCTTTACGGACGTCTTTTGTATTTTGTTGGTTTTCTATTGGCATAGCTTTACAGACGTCTTTTGTATTTTGTTGGTTTTCTATTGGCCTAGCTTTACGGACGTCTTTTGTATTTTGTTGGTTTTCTATTGGCCTAGCTTTACGGACGTCTTTTGTATTTTGTTGGTTTTCTTTTGGCATAGCTTTACAGACGTCTTTTGTATTTTGTTGGTTTTCTATTGGCATAGCTTTACAGACACTCCTTGTGTTTGGTTGTTTTCTATTGGTCTATTTGTATAAGTCCTTTATATTTGGTGGCTTTCTATTGGTCTTTGTTTACCAACATTCCTTGTATTTTATAGGTTTTTCATTGGCTTAGCTTTACAGACGCCCCGTCGTTGTTTTGCTTTCCTTCGTGCATTACAGAAGAATCTGATCTCCCCCACTGGTCACCAAGAAAATTAAAGCAGACGGATTGTTTCTGTAAACATCTCTCGTGCCTCCCGTTTGGTCCGGACGGAACTCTCGGCCAATCTAATGAGGCCATACATAAATTCATAGAAATTATAGCGATTTCTTAGTGTTCTTGTTCAGTTGACACAAAACGATGATTTGTAACATGTTTATTCTGATCGAAACTGTCACCACGGGGGACGGGGAAACCGGGGGTGGGGCAGCGTTATTGGTTCGTCCTTCACTTTTCCTATATTTGCGGGAAACGTTGTCTCACGCGCCGACGTCATTCATCATCAAATACGAAACGAAGACCGGAAGAGCCGCAATTTTTTTTCTCTTCCCAGTTGATTACTATACTGATTCTATCTGGTTTCTATATGATTTTTGTTTGGTTATTGTGGTTGCTTTTTGTGTTGCTGTCTATAGTCTAGACTGAGCTCTATTACTTTTAGAATCGAAATTTGGCGTTTGAAGAAATTTAATGCAATTTAATGCAAATGAAAATTAATGAGTTTCTAAACCAAGTGAAATTTTTGGTGTTTGAAAAGATACAGAACGAATTGTAATCTGATTGGGAAGTAGTGCTAATAATAAAACATGCCATGAACAATTGATGACTTTGATTACCGACCAACTCACGAGACGAGAGATCTTTGTATCACTCGTAGAGTCGAGGGTCTGTCTTTCTTGCGTCCATCTTTCCATACCTCAACCAAAAACAATTAACTAACTCACCCATCCAATCATTCTTTAAAAAAAGCCAAGCACATAATAAATAATTCATTCACCTGTCGACTTATACCTAACAAACACAAACCTACCTATCAATTAACTCACCTACCAACACAAAAAAGCACACAAACATATCAATTAACCAATAAAAGCATTCCTATCAAAACACAAGTCCATGTATCAAATTACTCACCTACAGTGAACAGCATTGTAATTATCTGTTGAACCTATAGATTCACTCACCTACCACAAACACCAATCCCCCATTAGATTCACTTATCCATTCATACACCCACCCCAAAACAATGAAAAGTAGCACCCAATCTCTTTCGTCATCTACATGTCAAAGTTTGTGTCTGGTTACATGACTGTCTGTCACACTGTTTCAACTTCCATACCAAGTAAAACTTACATATCAATACACGCGTACATTAATCAGTTGACATACTTTCAGCGACATTGGGTGACAGTCACGCACTCGTCCAATCTAATGACAGGAGCCAATCGATAACAAGACAACTAATGTTGTAATATTAACTATTTCGCAATGGTATGCAATAAATGCATGGTCGTTTGGTTTTAAACTGGTATTCATTAAATGCATAATGCCTTACAGAAAAAATGGGAATTGTAATACATTACACACAAATGTTCTATATTAAATGTGTTGACGTTCTAAGTTTATGGTTAGAACTAAGGTGTACAATTAAGCTTGTGATCGCGAATAGTTATTTTTTAAACGTTTGCTTGTCTAGGTTGTTTTAAGGCAGGTTTTGTGAAACTTTTTTTTCGAGAGAGCCATAAACATCATATATTTTGAAAAGTACTTCTTTGAGAGCCATAGACTACATTATGTTTAAAACTAAAATTCAAGTAAATGTGTGCATTTTGCGTCATTTCAACACTACAAGTGCAATAATAATGTCTCTGAAATCCATTTAATAACATTGTTATGCTGTTTTTATATGCAGTTAATACGTAGATCAAAGTAGTCGGAATAAACGTTTTTTTTCCATAATCGAATATTTGTCTGTGAGCCAGATGCAGCCATCAAAAGAGCCACATCTAACTCATGAGCCATGATTTCCCGTCCCCAGTTTTAGGGTTTTGTTAAGTTTCGTTGCGGTTAGTTACTTTTAATTAAACTCTTTTGCGTAGATTTCGCGTGGAGACAATGTATGCACTCCCACAAGGCCTTCAAAAAGCTTAATAATTAATAGAGTGCGCTTCAAGTTTCGAATGTAATCTCTGAATTCTCTAATGTTTAAAATAAATATACATAATGTTCATTGTTCAGTATCTTCTGCGAGATTAAATGTTAAAACCTCTCGAACAGTAATATGATGGATAAGGATTTTGACGAATTTTCTGCTTTTCATCATGGGCCTAAGTATAAGTATGACACTGAGGAGGGTTAAAAATCAACCTGAAGGTATTTAAGTCTTAATATTTACTCCTACCATCGGCGACAAACATAAAGACAAAGGAAACCTCGTCACAAGCCAAACATTCCCAAAACTAAACTCGATCACCTGTGTAATTAATGTCCATTAATTCAAATAATTAAAAACAAATTAATCTTGTTCTCTTCTATTATGTGGAAAGTAGCAGTGGGAAATGGTGTATAGTTTTTCTTTTCTACTGACGTTCCCGCTTGAGTTTTAAAAAAATACTCGTCTGTCCATACTTGAGATTTTTTCATTGCGCGATAAATGTACAGAAATCGAATCACCATCTTCAATCCAATTTAAGCTGCTTGGTGTGACGTAGTCGCGGTGCCCGCTCCCGGCTTTCAAACAAATTTTGACGACCCCACTGTGGTGGTGGTGGTGGGGGGGGTATAAGTTTGGACATCACTTGAGTTTGGGTGAGTGGCTGGATTACTTGAGGGTTAGGGAGTGAGGCCGCAGTTACGCAGAGGGTGAAGACCTTTTCTAAGTAGGAGGCGCGGTATTGGTTAAAGGCGGGGGAGTTGGAAGGTATGGGTCTTTGATGTTCGGGGGGGGGGTGGGGAGCGTTTGGATTTAGAAGTCTGAGCCTAAGACGAACGATGGGGATGGTCGGCTCGGTTCAGAGGAGAAATGAATTATGAGGGATTCGATTTTACGACTTGAAACAAAGCGTCATAGTTATAAACGTCCTCTCTTTACTCTCTGTCACTCTCTCACTCTATCTATCTTCTCTCTCTCTCTCTCTCTCGCTCTATATATATCTATCTCGCGCTATCTTTATTTATATATATTCATGTATGTTTATTGTTTTATAATATTGTAACATTGATGTCGAGCATTGTCAAAATCCTTTAGTTTAAAAACTAATCAAAACAATATTAGATTCTAAGTAAAAGAAAATCTAAAAAAAGCTCAGTTTTTTATGGAATAAACTTGGCATAATGAAATATTCAAACTTGTTCACGTAATGTGCAGAAAAAAAAAGTGAATTTGCAATTAGTTTTAAGTGCTATTTTTACAGTTTCGGAAAGTACCTCTTTTGGCAAAATACCCCTACCCCAATACCATTAGGTTTACTATATTGTGACTGTAACTACTAGCTTCAAATATTATACTGTTTATACACATAATTTGTTTCTTTAAATCAGAGGTGTCCAAATTGTGACCATTGGGCTAGTTACAATTGATTTATGAAATTTTAATTAGATCTGGACCCTCATTTTAAATAACTGATTCATGTTTTTTAAATTCTGTACCGACGAATTATATTTATATTTGTAAAAGACCCGAAATTATGTGCAGTTTTGAGTACATAGTATGATGACGTCAAAAGCAGGCAAGAATCGATGGCGTTTTTTTATTTATTGTTATTTATTTTATTTTTTTTTACCTTAGTGGACATTGATTACAATATAAACTGATAAAGTTATTATTATTATATTTTTTTTAACGAAATTCGTTTTGTCCGATAAAAAAATCCGATGACGCAGTGTTGTTTACTTTTTCCAACAAAGAAGTTAGAAAAGGAAATGTGTATAGCATCTGTGCTCTTAAAATTTTAAGACAGCTTTTATATTTTTATATTGCAACTTTTATCCAACATTTTTTGCTTCAGCTATTTTTTAAATAAATTTTATTTATTATAAAGTGCACAGAAGTCCCATATTTTATTTTTTTTTTAGATTTGTTCCAATCTATGGCGGATTAAGGGGGGGGGGGCTGAACGGGCTAAAGCCAGGGGCCCCCGACGGTTTGGGGGCCCCCAAACATTTTTATACTTGATAATAAAAGTGTACAAATGTTTGCACGAACCCTTGGAAATATAATAAATAAAATGAATATTATCTCTACAACTGGATTTAGTTGCCTCCCTTAGAGAACATAGTTTAAATTATTGTTTATATTTTTAAAATTTTTCCGTTGTGATGAGCTCCGCTGGCCGTGTGGAGAGAGTAATGGCTTGTGATTCAAGCGGCACCGCGTTCGATTCCCAGCAGTGGAATAAAAAGTTTTTGTTTTCACACTGAATTGTAACATACCGGCGAACACTTCAAACAGTTACTTCTTCGTGTTCAGTTTTTTTTCCATTATTAATATTTAGTTACAGTCTTATATTAGCTGTTAACAGCCATGTATAAGTTTCGATTTAGTTACGAATCTAATTATATTCCATAATAGTTTTCTTTTTAAAAAAATAAATAAATAATAATAATAATATCACATAAAGCAAGGTCTGTGCATATAAATTTATTTTAACAGGGGTAATGAGCACAGAGGGGTAAAATTTGAAAGGAATCAGCCAAGTTTTCTTATGTAAGAATTGAAGAAAAAAATACTCGCTTATCTGGGAAGCATGTGAAGAAGACGTAGATTTTTTCAAGAAATTGATAAGCCTCTTTAAAATATTTCGAGAGGCCATGTGAAGAAGTAGATTTTTCAAAGCATCTATTGGGCTGAAGAGATAGATGAGTATATAAAATGATTAGGAGATTCTCTGACGTAATGAATAGCGCTAATTGAAAAGTTAGTGAAGCCTCTTTGAAGAAAATAAAATACTAATCTCTAAAGGACTAGGTGAGTGCCTTTGAAATAAAAATGGTAGCTGAAAAGAATGACCGTTTCTTTAGAAGATTATATAAAAATATTTTGTTTTTCTATAATTTAGACTAAACAAATCTCAACTGCCAAAGGCTAACGAAGTATTTATTTTGGAAAAAGAAGAGGAAAAAGTCTTTACTTGAAATTGTTTTTCGGCTTTTTGATTGCATTTTACATCTCAAGTTTTCTTGATCTCCTTTAAAGCATAGATATATAGGCAAAGACTTGGTGAATGTTTTGTCATCTTTATTAACAATCAATGCTGGAAACTGTCGTGTGCAAGTGCATTGTCAACAAATTGAAGGGTATTACATGTGGTTGACGTCATGATTATAAGGTAACAAAAAGTTTGTACACCAAGTCACCAGAAGCCTCTTCCAGGTTACACCGCCGTCAGCACGCAATCCGCATTGACCTTACGTGATTGGATATGTTGTCGTTGTTGTTTTTTGTTGTTTCCTGGCGCCCGCATTCCGTCCCCACCTCCTCAAATCACCCCCCCCCCCAAGCCAACACCTTTCTCCTTCTGTCGCAGGCTTCGTCATTGGGGCAATAATGAAGAGCTTAATAGGATTATATGAGGAAGATCAACATGGAGACTGAGTGAAAGTTAAGGTTGTTTCATCGGCACGTATGTGCTGTTGGTTATAGGGTACAGAGAGCACATCATGATACATTGACACAACATAGTACAGAAATTCTAATGGTGCAAATTAGTAAAAATGTAATAGAAACGCAATATGGTGCAAGGACAAAACAATTTTCTACATAGACACAACATGATACAAAACAGAAACATATTATGATACAAACAGACAAGTTAATATATGATATAAAATTATCACAAGACGCTCTGTATGGTACAAAAAGATAAGGTTGCACGGAGACACAGTAAGTGACAAGCATAGACGCGCTATCATACAGAGACACCAATGTAATCAAGAGTAACAACATGATTCAAGAAGAGTCACCATTCGATAAGGAGACAAATTACAATAGAAATGGAGACACCAAACGATACAAACGGAGACACTATATAATAAGAATGTCATGAACTTCAAAGCCTGTGAAAGTTGCCCGAAAAAACATGATTTAAAAAACAAACAAAGAAAGAACGTCTCACAAAGAACCTATGTTTCAATTTACCCCGCTCCCTTGAAACGCCATCAATATCTTTTCGAGTCCGACAAATATTTTAATATTTTTTTTGAACACTTTGAATCATCAATGATAAATATCCATGAAACAAAGAAAAATATTGTACTATATTTATATTGCTTCGCGTCTGTCAGGCTCATGTGTTACCTAGAAATTAATCCATATGATTTAAATAAGAGCAGGTTTCCTTTAACCTATGACTGTGCCTTTAAAGCTCCGATAAAATAAAGACGGACAAACGAACAATGAACTCGCCCACTCAGTTTGATTCCACTAAAAGCTTTTGAATGAAAATTGTTATATTTAAAAAAAATTCTTTATTGATTTTAGCAATAATTATTTTAACGAGGAATAATGAAAAAAACATGATTTGAAAGACTACCCAATCTTATCATTAATAATACATATCTTTTCAATGAAAATAGAAGACTTATGGTAGTTACTAATTTGTGAATGCGACCCAGTGGCGTAGCTAGGTATTTGTAAGGATTTGGGAGCCTGGGGGGGGTCCTCTTTGAGGGCCCCTACGTTTATGACGGTGGCGTAATATTTAATGTACTAGAGGCTAGTACCCGGCTTCTCACGGGTTTTAAATGAGGTTTTCTGTAGAAGCGTACTATACTGTTTATTTGCATGAAGTAAAAGGGTACATTTATCTTAAAGCAGGTCAAATACAATAGCCTATCAGAAAAGCATAGTGTCTGCAATTCTATACCAGCAATCCCAAGACTCTGGCACACCAGTTAAGACTGCACCATCGTGGTAGTGTAATTAACAACTTTCCGAATTCCAATTATTCCAAATAGTGGAATTAAAGATTTTCAATTTTTATGTAGCTTATATGAGTAAAAAATCAACACTATATTTGCGAACCAGGCTCCCAATAGGTGTTATAAATATTTTTTTCGCCTGTTACCATCGCAGAATTGTACTCAACAACTTTCGAAAATTTCATGCTTCTACCTACTCGGACAAAGGAGAATTAGTGGTTTTTAAATTTTATAAACGCCGGCCCCACGTGAGCAGAAGGTTTAAAATTTTCCGTTGTTAATTTTTGTCGTGAGTGCCTCCTCAACATATTTCATAACTTTTATGCTTCTACCGTCACCGAAAATTAGAGAATACGTGATGAGTCTGTTTTTATATCAGAACAAATACATTTGGGGCCCGGCCCCCAGGGGAGTGATTTCTTTTTACTCCTCTTAGCATTGCCGATATGTATTGCTCAATTTCCCAAAGTATCATGCTTCTACCTAGACGGGAAATAGGAGAATTAGTAATTTTCACTTTTTATATCGCTCATATAAAGAAATAAACTACATAAACTACATTTTGGCCCCTAGCCCCAAGAGTGGGAATTGTAAAATCCATTCTTGCAAATTACCGTCGGTAAAGTGTACTTAACAACTTGCCAAAATTTCATTCTTCTACCTACACGAAAAATAGGAGAATTAGTAATTTTCAATTTTTATATAGCTCATTTAGGGAAAAAAACAACATTTGGGCCCCTGGACCCCAGAAAGTGATAATTTAAATATATTTTCGCCTGTTATATTTTTGGAAATGTACTAAACAATATCCTAAAATCTCATGCTTCTGCTTACTCGGGAAATAGGAGAATTAGTTATTTTCAATTTTATATAGCTCAAATAATGGGGGAAAAACGTTTTTGGGCCTCCGCCCACATGAGTGGGAATTTATGGAACGATTTCCATTATTTTCGGGTTAGTATGCTCAAGAATTTCCAAAAGTTTCATGGTTTTACCTAAACGGTTAATTTAAGAATTAGTGATGAGTGAGTTTTTAATATAAGAAAAAACTACATTTTGGCCCCCGCCCCCAATGAGTGGGAAGTTTAATTTTTTTTTTCGCAAATTAGCGTTAGGAGAGTGTACTTAACAACTTCCCAAAGTTTCATTCTTCTACCTACGCGGGAAATAGTCGAATGGGGGATTATCAGTATTTATATAGCGTTATTAGGGTGGGGGAACACACAATATTTTGGCCCCCGGCTTCCAGTAAGTGATAATTTAAATATTTTTTCACCTGTTACCACTGTGGTGGTGTACTCAACAATTTCCTAAAATTTCATGCCTCAACCTAATCAGAAACCTGATCTTCCTTGAGACGTGATTGTATTTCGTTGTCTGCATTTTGTTAATATAGCCCACTTAACAAAAGTACATTTGGGCCCCGGCACCACATAAGTGAGAATTTTATTATTTTTTTCGCCATTATTGCCAGGAGAGTCTGCTCAATAATTTCCAAAAGTTTCATGTTTTTACGACACGGTAGATCTATATTGGAGAATTAGTGATGAGTTTGTTTCTAATATAAGAAAAAACAACATTTGGGCAAGAAAAAACATTTGAGCCCCCGCAAATTAGCGTTAGGAGAGTGTACTTAACAACTTCCCAATGTTTCATTCTTCTACCTACACGGGAAATAGTAGAATGGGTGATTTTCAGTATTTATATAGCGTATATTAGTATAAAAAAACCCACTACATTTGAAAATTCTTTCTCGAAAAATAGTGTTGGGGTAGCGTACTTAAAACTTGCCAAAGTTTATGCTTCTACCTGTCCGTAAAATAGGATAATTAGTGATTTTCAGTTTTTATATATAGTTCATATTAGGGAAAAAACTACATTTGTGTCCCCAGCCCCCAGAAAGAGGTAATTTAAATATATTTTTGCCTGTTACCATTGCAGAAGTATACTCAACAATTCCTAAAATTTCATGCTTCTGCCTCCTCGCGAAATGGAAAAATTGTTGATTTTCATTTTTTATATAGCTCAAATAAGGAAAAAAAGGTGGTGGTGCCCCGGCGCCCATGAGTGTGAATTTATGGAACGAAACTATTTAAGAACCTTCCCCATAGGATTGTGTGTACGTTTACCAAATTTC
The DNA here is from genome assembly GCA_002072015.1 of Radix auricularia. Taxonomy (NCBI): domain Eukaryota; kingdom Metazoa; phylum Mollusca; class Gastropoda; family Lymnaeidae; genus Radix; species Radix auricularia. The sequence goes on along the minus strand of MUZC01004815.1, from coordinate 39,364 downwards.
ACTTTACTGGGTTGTTTGGATCTTGAGTTATTAGGGATTAGACAGACAGACAGACAGACAACAAATGCGTCTTACATATATATAGATTTTTTCCTGACATTCCTTTGGGGATCCCATCAAGTGGGGGCCCGGGCAGGCTTTCGAGTTTTGATCTCTCCTCCTCCTCTTCTAGCTACGCCACTGATGCGAACTTAGGCAAAATTTAAACGTATCGCATATAAAGTTTAAAATTCAACGCTACAATCAGAAGCTTACAAAATGGAAAAGCGAGAATTTTTTTTGTGTGTGTGGTAAAATTCGCTTATTTACAAATTCATGTTTTACTGTTAATAACAGTTAAAATTTTTCTTTTATTGAAACATTTGGACGTGGATTGGGTTGCCTAATTACACCAAGATAAACAACAATCTATCAGCATTCGACTTTCCAAGCATTTCAAATGTCCTAAAAAGTTTGATAATTAGTAAACAATAATCACAACCCCCCCCCCCCAACCTTCCATACCTTGACATCAACGTGACATTACCTGACTTCATCTTATCCCTAAAATCTTTAATCCAGTCCTCTGACATTATAACAAATAATCATCTATTGCCATAATCCGACAAATTAATGTCATAAGTCTAAACATCATCTATAGTCTATATATTAAGAAAATTTACGGGGAGAAATGTGTACTGTGCTTTAAAAAAAAATTAAATTAAATTTAAAATTTAAAAAAATAATATTATATAAGAATCATAAACTAAACACTGCGACTGACAACATCTAAAAACCATATCAGTCGCAAACACCTGGAAACAGAGTTCAACGGGGTTTTATACCCATGCTGATTCCATCTGTTGCTTTCAGCCTTGACACACTTCCTGTAGTATCTCGGCATTGATTCCCGACCCAACCCTCACCCCCATCCCCCATCCCCACTCCATTTTCAACCCCACCCCAACCTCACCCATCCTACAAACCCAATTTCAAGTTATCTGGAAGAACACGTCTACCCAACAAAATAAGTACAGCCCGAGGCGGCAATACGCCCCGAAAAAATTGATTGTTGATAATTGGTCAATTTAAAGCGTCTTACACTCGTCCGCGAAATCTTGTCTTGTTTACACTCGTCATCGTTTCTGTTACTGACGCTCCCTTCTCTACAGACGATTATTGCGTCATTATTGGATATAAACCAAGCGACAGTGATGAGTCACCTCAATGGCTCAACACGTTTTGGAATTTGAATGATTGGTGTTTTTTTTTAAAATATAAACGTATTTTCTAAGGTTTTGAGTGGAGGCTCTTTGAAAAACTAAAACAAGGGTTAGGGTTGAGGCCCTTTGAAATATTATAGAACGGATTAGGGTTAGGCTTAGGCTTAGTGTTAGGGTGGAGGCTTTGTGAACAATTGATGCAAGGTTTAGGGTAAGGGGTGATGCTCTTTGAGCAATTAAAGCAAGACTAATATCTCGACTTTCGACTAAAAGACAAATATCGTCTGCTAGAGACAGTATTTTAGAGAAATGTTTATTTAGAGAGAGAGAGGTGCGGGTCGAAAGAGAAAAAAAAAGAAAGGCTAGAAAGAAGTGGCGTAGCAAGGAATCGGTAGGGATTTGGGGGGCCCGGGGGCTTGGCCT
>MUZC01004815.1:0-37706 GCA_002072015.1 Radix auricularia | reverse complement strand
GGGGGGGGGGTCTGCTTACATAGCGGTTGCGTAATATTTAATATTTTTTTAAAATGGACAATACCTTGGGGGCCCATGGGAACTTACGAGTTTGGACTCCACTCCACTCCTTTGATACGCCGTTGGAGAGAAGGTAAAAGCGAGAGAAAGAGAGATTGAGAGACAACACTGAGAGTGGAGGGTAGAGTGGAGAAAACATGAACATTTTATATGACAAGTAAACATACTTAGAACACCTGTGGATATATACAACCAAAGTAGACAGAAAAGCGATACAGAGAGAGGGAGAGAGAGAGAGAGAGAGAGAGAGAGAGAGAGAGAGACCGAGCGGGAGTGAGAGAAATATCAGAAAGCATTGGTTCTAATGATAAAAGAGCTATGAAATAATTTTTTACTATAGATTTTGCTGTTGTGTTTTTTTTATTTGGTTTCGCGTTACAACTAGAGCAACATTATCGCTATTCTTTCCACCCATAATCCCTGCCTACCCCCACCCCTTTGGTCTTTTTTCACGAAAACAATCATACGGCATCCGGAAAAAGTTACGCCCTTGTCCACCACTACAATGTCGCTGGCCCATGCATGCAGCATACAATAATCACCCGTCATATACCTGGGCCACCACCGCTGTAACCGAAATCTCATCGAGAATTCTGCACCAGAATAGACGACCGGAATTGCTTCCCGGGCGCATAACTAGATTTACCTGGACCGAACAGAGATCGATGGGGACGAAATTAAGGAATTGAAGAGAAAATTTCGTTTTAGAATGCCACCATGCTCACCCCCATCCACCGCCCCCCTCCCCACAAACACAAAAGAGTTTTAAAAAAAACTCAAGCCAGCAGCCAATGAACGACCCTTAAATTTGATTGATATTCCAATATTGATAAACCCTCCACCACACACCCCCCCATTAATTGTGTAGTTTGATTTTTATCCCTCTTCAGTGGTGCTTACTTTTGCTTGTGTAGAGGACTGGGTGATGGGGAGAAAAGAGGAGAAGGTGGGGGGGGGGAGGAATGAACAACATTAAAAAAATTGTATCAAACAGAAACACGTCATGTTATTTTTTTTTCTGTTCAAATGTTCAAAGATAAAACACGCGCGGACAGAAATAATGTTGTGATGTTCGACACTTGCAAATTGCAAGGCGTTAGAGTTCGAAATGTAAAACACAGATCCGTTGCATTTTGAAAGAGTGCGGGGGAAGGGGGGATAACATAGGGTAAGGTGCGTGCCTGATGAGGTGAGACACTCGGTGGCTGTGGGGGCAGATATCATTTTTTCGGCAACAATATTGTCTTCCCTTGACGCCAATTTCAATCATGAATATCTAAAGACAAGTGGGGAAAGGGGGGGGGTGCAAAATTTATTCCTGGCACACAACGATAACAATGGGGGAGTTAATCTGCTTTAAGAAAATTGAGGAAAGCTAACTCTGCCCGCTCAGGACCCATCTGCTGGACATGCGATAAACTCGGGTCACCAAACCAGTTTTACGTAACGGGCGGGATAATTTGAGCGCAGGGGTGTATAACAATTATGTACAAAACCAGGAGGCCAGAATGACTGCCATGGGAAGAAGAGGGGGGAAAATTAAGTTTAGCATTTTGTGTTATTCATCGGTGTTCGGCATGCGCTGCACACAAAACAAAAAGAGTTAGTATATTTATTCCCTGAAAAGCTATAAAAAATGCAATATCTACATGAGAGATAGCGTGCGCTCAACCATATGTTACAAACTAAGTATAAAAAAACAACAACAGAAACAAGATAATTTTGAATTTGACGGTTGTCTAACAACTAATCAGCAATTTTTGGTTGCACATTTCTGTACCCAATAAAGAGGTTAGCTTTCAAATGTTCAACTTTCAGGTTCGTTTCATGTACCTCGTACGTCAATTAAGCAAATTTTGCTCACAGTCAGAAGCTATTACAAACACTTGTTGCCGAACAAGTTGCCTAATTCCTCTATTAGAAATAATAAAATCAAAATCAGCCAAGAAATTGTACTTTTAACACTGTTCTGTGTCTCTGTTACAACAAGTCACATCATTTCAAATCTTTCGGCTACAACAGTAGTTTAACTTACTCATCATCAATTTTTAGAATCAAACTGATTCTGGAACAGAAGAATAACATTCTCAATTCTGACAAGATCTGTAGATTTCTACAACATATGCTTCGTCAGGTCAAAAGTTTTTCTTTTACTTGTAACAAATATCTGTTTGAAACAGAGAAAATGAGAAACTTTGATCCTTCCAACTTAGCTTCAAAATCTAAATTAACTGTGGAATCATTTGATGAATCTGTAGAGCATAGATCTACATAAAAGGTTATCCATTCCACGAAGTTTCTAGTTCAGTTAATGCATTTCGGGCTTGATGTTAAAAAAAAAACAAACCTTCATTTTATGCACACAGAACAAAAGCAATGATCATAATTATTAACTAAATATTTTTCATTGAGAAATATATCAAAGCCGTTTGTAAGTTTGTTAGTTGGAGCTTATGAAAGAAGACTCTAACGCATCTAAGCTCTAACAGCTATGTTTGTTAGTTGGAGCTTATGAAAGAAGACTCTAACGCATCTAAGTCCTAACAGCTATGTACAGACAGCTTAGAAACATAATTCAGGATCAAGATCTTCAAAGAAAGCATGGAACTGATGGTGAGGGAGTACATAAGAAATATTTAAGTCTTTCACGCAGAGTGCTACTTCCTTATTTAAGATTCAGTTCTTGGAATTTGTAATCTTCCAAAATGAGTCGTGAAGTCTGCCTGTAAATCCTCCCTCCGTTCATGTTTTCCCATTATATTTTTGTAACGTTACGAAGCTGATTCCACAGAGGTTTATATTAGTGAAATCATTTTTCAAGCCCATGATATTTTCTTATGCAGTTCGCCTACTGCATATTATTGGACCACACATTTTTTTCTCGCAATCGACAGAAGGCCTTCAATCATACCCAGTCTTGAGGCACAATGAAATTTAAAAGCTTACAACCCTCGCTTTACGTTTTGGAACAACTTTTTCAGGTTGACTTTTCAAGATGAAATGTTTCTTAAATGTCACTGGTTTAGTGGGTGAGTTGCAACCGTAGACAATAGTTAATGGCAACATCTATGGTCAACGAACAATCCATTTCTGGTTTATCTCTTCTTCTTGCTTATTCCTACTTCTTTTTCATCTCTATCTATCTCTTATGTCCATCTTTTGAAAGCCTCCCCTTCACCTAATCTCCTCATTTTGGTATTCTCTAGTTTCTGCTAATTTCCACCTCATGCGTATTTCAATTTCTGCTAAGCCAATTTTTGTGAATTAAATTTAAGAATTAATAAACTATATTTCTCTATATATTTTTTACTGCAGTATTGTCTAATGATAATTTTAAATTTTCAGTATAGTGTAGTAACAGCACCAATCAATGCGAGCCGGGAAAATAAATAACGTTTTATTTTTTGTCCGTATGAACAAGAAAAATTTGGTGTAATTATTTTATTAAGAGGGGAAGTAATTCAACAAAGTGCAGAGGTAGGTAAACTCAAACTTTCTTCTTGATTCAAGGGGGAAAAAAGATATTTCTATACAGATTGTTAGCAAAGACCCATTGAGGTAAGACATAGTTAGAAGTCGGAGAGCTTCTAGGATTGCTAAATTGAATTTTTTTTAAATGCCACTTGTATTGGGGAAAGAAATAGAACACATAATGTGAAAAGACGCGGACTGTCCTCTAAAATAATGGACACATTGTGAAGGTTTTGTGAACTGTCGAATTGAAAATATATTTATTTAGCTTCGATTTACATTACAAACATTTTTTTGAAAAAGGAATTTCGGTGGACTAATACGATGGGGGAAGCGTAATGGATTGGTGTTGGGCAGTGATGGTGAAATTTTTAGGGCCGCGTGCCAACACTTAAATCACACCCGAAAATGGGGGTTTGACATTTATTGTTTGATCAAAGAAGCAATATTTTAGTTCGCGTGCCGGCTGATGAGGCTCTGCGTGCCAGCTGTGGCACGCATTGCTTAGGTTCGCCATCACCGGTGTAAGGCTTCTCGTCAAAGGTGCTGAAGACTAGAGAGAGAAAAGAACACGTGAACTGAAGAGTTCGGCGGCCTCTTGTCGCCCTGTGCCTTCGTGATAATCTTCAAGGTATTATAGTCCTTACATAATGTTCTTCAAATCACTCTGCGAATGGGCAGATAAGAGGAGAAATCTACTCAAGGTCTGGATTATTTTATGAAGTCTAAATTAAGGGAATTAGTAATTAGGCAAAAAATCACTGAACACTACTGATTAAGTATCATATTATGTGACAGTAGAAATATAAACGGCAAGCGTCAACAGCAGCCTAAACCAGAAACAACACCCTTGTTTCATGTTGGTTTATTCTACAAAGGTACGCTAAAAACCGCACTGAAGGCCTTCGACATTAGGCTGACTCCCGGGAGGCAGCAGCCAGCGATCGGCCCACCTGGGTTTTAATGATACGGTGCAGCAGTCTGAGAGGCTAACAGTCAACAGGCTGCCAAGTCCAGACGTCAGACCATGAAGGGTCGTGTTCAGAACTTACCTGATGGCACCTTTCGTGCAAGAATATGACCAATAAGCCACGAAAGGACATACGTGACTGCCTAAGTACAGAACTGTTTGATGAGAGTGGTCCTCGTTGATTAGCACAGACAAATAACAATACGGTTCGTGTGCAAACTTAAAACTCATAATTATTTGAGATGATTTCATCAAAACTTAGTGCCCCTACCCACCGAAATCAATGCAGTGTAAATGAAATTGACCATTCGTTAAAGGGATCAAGGTCATAACCAAGTATCCGGTCAACCCCCTCTCACCTCCACCAACGCACGTCTTTACTCTTCAATCCCCCCCGCGCCCCCTGACATATCCACTGAGTCTATTCCTACTGCCGATAAAAGTCACAACTGACTCACACGAACACATCAGATATCTAAGAAGCATAAACACACAGGTTTTACTATGTCATTCTGCTTGTGACAGTATAAATACGAGTGTACTGCTGCATTCAGATGATGATATGTATATAGGAGGTTGTAATATACTGCGGTTTGATTACTAGTTGTTTTGGTTTTTTAAAAAGTGAAATGAAGTAGGTTAACAGCCATTTTTAGAGCTAAGTGAGGACAACTGTAGACCTTTCGACTAGAAAACTATTGTTATCATTATTACTATTGTCGAGAGGGGGATGCGGGCGGCAAGAGTAGATGCGCGAAGGCGGAATGTGGTAAAATTGTCCAGTTTATAGGTCACTATAATGATGAGCCTGACATGTGTTTCAGTTTTATTAAACCTTAGCCTTCACCATCTGTAAATCTTCGAAAAACGCTATCTTTCTTCTTATATTGACAAAAATAACTTCGGTGAATGTGTGTGACAAACCGAAATTCAGTCCAGGAGGGTTCTTTAGTTTCATGTACTTATAGAGGGGACAAGTAGCTGGAATGATGAAGATTAGTTATATTATAATTTTTATCTGGATGGTGAAGCAAGGGAATAATTGCCTCCTCTCTCACACTCACCAAAGCTCTGCCCCTGAGTTAGCCACAAAACATACTCAATTTTCTCATCCGACAATATCATGATGGTCAAAAATTATAATTATAATCTCGTCTACAGCTCAGGAGTTTGAGAAAGCATGCAGGTTTGAATTAGAGTATGCAATGTCAATATTTTATGACACTCATATTTCTATGTTAAACGTAAGCCTATTACACTGTCAATCCCAGAATACGTTCACTGAGAATCTTGCCATTCACCAAATGAGATTTCTCTTTAAGTAATGAGTGATTGGGAATGGTGGTGGTGTTTAGTTCACATGCATTTTAAAAAAGGGCGATTTAGTAGATTTTGCAGAGACAGAGAGAGAGAGAGAGAGAGAGAGAGAGAGAGGAATGAGTAAAACGAGGAAAGAAAATTGGGGTGGGGAAGTAGTGAGAAATAATAACAAATAAATGTTAGTTTAAATTTTAAAGGATATCAAAAAATCAAGAATTCGAAGCGATTTATGAAGAAAAGCTAAGCTTGAGCGAATGAGAGAAATGTATGTACTGAATGACTTACCTATTTGGCGCTCCTGCTGTCAACAAACGTATGTGTCCGTACTGGGCAAGTCCATTAACTGCAACCAATCAGCACTGCGCGGTCGACTTCCCTCTACCACTTGACCGACGCTTTTGTTTAGATTTACGTGTTGTTGTTTTTTTGGTATCGCCGATGAAACTACTAAACCGTTATCAAAATATTAATGTCCTGCTTATTGTGTATCCCCTGACCTCGAAAAAAATAATGTCGAAAATACTTGTGGCGTGTGTGAGTGCGTTTAAAAAAAAGTAATTATTTCCTTTTGAATATAGGAACGTAAAAAATACTTTAATAAATTTAAAACTAGAACAGAATTTTCACACTATTTTTCATGATGTCTAAGTACACAATGAAATTTATAGTTACTATAGAAATTAAACTGCCAATAGCAACATTCTTTTTTTTTATAAAGTTTTTAACAAATAAAAAAAAATATATATAAAAATGATTCCTTTTTAAGCTGCAAAAAATGTAATGTTCACCACAGAACTTTAACACGAGAAACTGCAAAACAAACAAAAGGAGAAGAACACAGAAATTCAATACAGAGACTGAACTATTGTATTCAAATTTTACTGATTGAACTCACAAGGAAAAAAACCCTAAAAAAAACAAAAATGTTGTTTCTTTAATGCTTTGAATAAGCAAAACACATCCCCTTGTACCTTCGAATACAATTTTTTTTTTAAACTTTTCATTTGACTGAAAGTCGTGAATTTCGTAATCCAAATGACGAGCAGAAAGTATGTATACAAACAATTCAACAGGTACGCACTGCGCGCGGCACAACGGGTTTGGCCAGGTTTCCCCTTTTCGCCTGCCGTCTAAGAATATGTCCAAATGCCCAGATCGTGAGTGTTCGGAGCGATTTCTGGCGATAATTACACTTCGACCCGTGCACCAGAACTCCGAGAGGCAAGACGACCGTGATTGCCTCCCCTCACTGAGCACCTCACGCGCGGGGATCGATCTGAGCAGACGGGTTCGTCTGTCTGTGTGTGTGTGTGTGAGCGTGGGCGGGTGAGGATGTGTGCTTGTGTGTATGTGTGTGTGTGTGTGTGCGTGCGTCCTTGTGTGTGTGTTAAAAGAGAGGAGGGGGTTGTTAGGTATATGACTGTGGAGATGGATTAATCGGATACATGAATGAGAGAATGAAAATAGGAAATGGGGGGTTGATGAAATAAAAAATAAAATTGTTTGTTGCATATATTAAAAAGCAATTGAAATGTGAGTGACCAAAATAGATGTCCTGCAAAGGAGAATTTATAAAGTGCCTAAAGCAAGGGTTTGGGAAATCTTGCGTTGGAGCATGTGCTATAAACAAGTCACGGTTAAGGTACGAGAGACCTAAGCTTTTACAATTTGAAAACACTCAGAAATAATACCACACCAATTACTTCTCAAAAAATATTTAACAATTAAAAAAAAACAACTCATTTTTAAGATTATTACTATTGTATGTCACCAAGAGTAAAGTAGTAATAATACATAAATCAATTAATTATAATTTAAAAATACAACACAAAGATATCTTAATACAACACTCAGATAGAAAAAAGGATAAAAACACCATTCTTATTCACTATGCAAGAACAAACACATAAACATTCTCTTTCTTCCCGTCCAGAATTCGAGCGTTGATTGAGTTGCCCAAGCAACAAGAAAAACAAACACTTTATCAACATTTGAAACTCTAATATGGATGCAGGACTAGCGAAAAACCTGGATAAACGTAGGACGCAATAATTTTCTCAATAGATGGAGCGTCTGTAACATATAAGATAAGATATCAATTCTATTTAATATTTTAAGAAAATTTCTCGCGAAAATTAGTTTTAATTATAAATGTAATTATTAACATGACTTTTTCATAATTCATTTATAAAATATTTACAGCGCCCAAAAGAGAATATAAAAAAATTAAAATCCCTACTGAAAGACTTGAATTATTAAATATTTGAGAAGCGACTTGCGATGCGGTTCAATAATTGATTATTTTGCTTGCAATAATCAACTTTCAATACTAAGAATTCACAATCTTGGGAAAGAATATTTAGACAATAGGAAAAGTAAGTAAAGTAAGTCCCATAACCGATGGTCTTAGCGTTAGTCAGTCATCATTCTTATTGATGCCTTTGCGTGGGCTCGATCTCACGCTCTTCAACTTGTGAGGCGAGCGCACTATTGACTTCGCTATCCAGCCACATTTAGACATTATTGCTCTTAAATCTGATACGATTCTTTTTAGTTATTTAAAAGACTTCATATCCAAATATGTCAGTGGCACGTGGTATTAGAATTAGTTGCATGTCCGTTATACGTTGGAAGCTAAGTTTTTTTTATCTTTAAAGATAATGGGGTCAGCAAGAAAATATGTATTATTGTTATGTCATACTATCGCAAAAGTTGGGATAAAATTAGTGTACATGAAATAGGAGTTAAAGATTTTGTAATTTGTAACAATATAATGTTGTATCCGCCATTACTCATTATATTTAGTCCACTTACTGTCAAATTTTAACACGATGATTCGGCTTGTTGTGTGAGTTATTCAAAATCTTCATTAATGTCCATATGGTAAATAATTTTATCGAAGCTGGGGATTTCTAAGCATTGAGGACCAGTAAGATCTCAAATGGCAAATGTTACTAGTACCCAAAGGTTATATCAACTAAGTTACTATCTAACTAAACGATAAATGGTGACAAAGTTCAACTCCGTAACCATCCGTGAACTAAATGAATGCGCCGTACCCAATGCACGGAGTGATGATTTTTTACGCCCTCGACATATGGCCAGGAGAGTCTAGACCTAATAGACCGAATTTCGCCTGCAAATTACCTGCTTTCATTCTAATATTCCTCCGAGCACACAAAAATAATTCGTTCAAGCAACTCAAACGACGAGAGACAAATGCAACTGACCCCTCTTGTCACATGGACGGCTCTTTTGGCAGACACTGCGATGCTGTGTTTTTGTTTTTTTTTTGTTTTTGTTTTTTTTTCGTTTTGTTTTTTCAAAAACTCTCGACAAAGAGGAGTTTGATAGAATGGAAAACACACAATTTAGGGTTGCGTCTGGCGCCTTCACTAACAGATGCCAACTGGGATTTAGATCATAATGACTTTCTAACACGTATATTTTGCGGCTTACCGTTCGATATTGACATTTCGGTGAAAATTCTGACATTCTCGGGAGACTATTCACATCACGTCGGCACAAGCGCGTTTGAGGTTTTCTCTCTCTCTTTTTTTGTTATGTTTTTAAATATGCTGCCTTGCTTCCGTCCCACGCCAAAGTGAACAGGACACTCAATAAATTAGTCATTCATATGTCTTAACTATCGCGGAATGGATGTGACGCAGATATTTTCGTACCGTTCCCCCAACTAGGATATTGATCTTTGGGAGCCTTATCAGAGTTTAATACTAGCTAAAAGATATAATTTGTAACAAAAATATATGCCAAGCCGTCGTGGGACATATAGTGATTTCTTGACACTTAAAAAAAAAATTTTCTCCCTCGGAATGGAGGTCTGGCTGTCGCAATTCATACCGATGGCCCTTTCGTTTCAAGAATTATTCTTTTTAAGAAGCGCGATTTTCCAAAAACTTATAAAGGGAATCTATGGGGCGCGGTGGTCTAAGTGGTAGCGCACTGGACTGCCGAACCACTGCAAGAACTCGATTCACGGGTTCGAGCCGGGGTACTGGCAAGGCCCCGGGGGCTTTGTGCTAACCACACAATCCCCTGCTCGTTAGTGGTCTATGAAACTTGTGAACGCCTTCAAGGTCTGAAAGGGGTTATTATTTTATTATTATAAAGGGAATCGTTTCTTTCCATCTGGGCTCTGGCAAAACGTGAACAACAAAATAACCCAATGCTAGGTGTCGGGAGACGTTTACAAAACTAAGAATTGATGCTTGGTATGCAGAAAATCATGCTGAGGAGGCGAGTGTGGGTTGTTGTAAATGGGGGATGTTGGACACATGTACTGTGTTATCATACACATTAATGAGGACAGTTATTTTAGCCGAAGGCAGAGCTCAAATTCATTGGTCGGTGTAATGTCGACCACCTTTTCTACTTTGTTGTGATTTTGGATGACCTCTTATTTCGTTGTCAAGGGGATGGCTTTTCTTTAGCCTCTCACAACTTACCTTGCGACAAAAATGCACTTGTCTTTAATTTTCATCGTTTTTTCTTAACCCTGAGAACTTATAAAAGAATTAACAAATATTTTCCACAAAAACTTCGAAGTTAACTCTTTGGTTTTGTTCACGATCTGCTCTGTAAATCGCTTTCGTTCTTCGGAACACATTCTATTCCTGTCGGGAATGTTTGCTTCAAGAGAATGTGCGTGCTATGAGGCATTCTTTCTTAAAAGAAAAAAGCTTTTGTTCTACAGTATACGGCTTTATTTAAATAAAACCTGCTTTTTTAGAAACTCTAAATATTACTTCCTTGCGTGGAGATGCTTATACTCCATCGAGCCCCCCCCCCCAGAATATCAGCTAGGTTAAGCCCACAAGATGTGGATGGTACCTGGGAAATAAAATAAATACCCGAGGCAGACCAAAATCAGCCCAACTGCATTGTAGGAAGTTGAGGGATCCACAAAGAATAGGGACCCGACCCAAACATTGCAGCTATCCATTGCACTGTGAGGGGTATCCCCCCTTTAATTGTTGCCGCGCAAGGCTAACAGCCATGCCGGATAAAAAAATACAGTTACAAAAACACCAAAGGGGGCTACAAAAGATATTTTAGTCCTTGGAGAGGATGGAGTTCCGGACGATGAAAACATGACGCCAAATAGTTTAAGCCAAAATCTTGAAGATTACGCGCCGACAACCATTATCTCTATCAGGACCTGCCCCGTCATTACAGCTTGGAATGTCCGCACTATGTATGAGGCGGGTAAAGCATCACAGATAGCTGCTAAGATGAGGAGCTATAAGCTCACCTTTCTTGGAATCAGCGAAATAATATGGACTGGATGGGGCCAGTTCGACATAAGAAGAATTCTGGCTAGAAATCACGAAAGTCTATACTTTAGTCAGTTGGAAAGCAGTTAAAACTCTGTTGCCCTTTTAATCTTCTTGGTTCTGTGAATTTGGCTTTTCTGCATTAAATGAAATCAAGTCCAAGAAACAAGAGAGACTCCTTACAGTTGATGATGAGTTGCTTGTCAACTTTGGAGCTCAGATGGAAAATGACGTGTTTCATTAAGCAGGCACATCCATCACACTGATGTATCACAGAAATATACGTCACAGTAATATGTATACTAACAAGGAGAGACAGACGCCGACGTAAGAGTGAGAATTGGCAAAGAACGAACAGCATTTAAACAGCTAAAAAAGATTGGAGCTGCAACAACTTGACCCTCCAGACCAAGGTCAGGATTTTCAACACCACAGTAAAGCAAATCTTGCTGTTTGGAGCAGAAACATGGCGAAAACTAAAGCCGTTTCGAAAAAGCTTCAAACATTTATAAACACATGTCACCAAAAACATCTCCGAACCCGCTGGCCCAACGTCATCACCATCGAGGACCTAAGGCAACGCACACAACAAGAGACAGTGGAAAAACTAATACGCCAGCGCAGATGGAGGTGTATTGGCCTCATCATCAGAAAGCCTACATCCAGCATTGTGAGATAATCCCTCAATTGGAGCCCCCTGGGCAAGAGGAAAAGATGTTGACCCAAAATGACCTGCAGAAGGGAACTGGAGACAGACTCCAAAAAGTGTGGGCACAGCTGTGGACAGCTAGAGAGATAGGTGCAGAACCATGAAGACTTTGTTCGTGGCCTATGCCCCAGATGGGAAAACTGGCGATGATGATGCTGATGCATGTTTGCTCGTTAACTTTGGAGCCCAGATGGAATATGATGTGTTCCTTTAAGCAGGCACGTCCATCAAACTGATATATCAAAGTAATATACATCACAGTAATATATATAAAAAAAGTTATATTTTTAATAAAATAAGTTAAATTATTTTTGTGTGTAGCGAAAACTCTTGAATATACTTAGAGTGTCGTTACCCAAAATAGTTTGAGAAACACTGCTTTATGGGGTTCTGCAGAAGATTACTGATATAATCAAGAACACATGGGAAGCGATTAATAGCCGAGTTCTTTATGGTCAGCAGGTGACAGAAGCTTTTCAGGTGAAGAATAGTGTGAGATAAGGTTGCTTGCTGTGTCTCTTCCTGTTCTTGTTAGTCATTAATTGGGTGATGAAAACATCTACACAGAAAAAATGTAGTGGCATTGAATGGACCTTGTGAAATCAACTTGATGATCTTGCCTTTGCTGATGATCTTGCCCTTCTTGCACACACCCAACGACAGATAAGGTGAAAACAAACATTGCTGTAGCCACTTCTGCTAGCATGGGTCTCAGTATACAGAAAGTGGGAAGGGGGTGTGTGTAAAAATCTCAATGTTAATGCCACCATTACATTACCCATCATGCTTAAATGAGAAGCACTCAAGGAGGTGGGCAGTGGTGTTTAACTTGCCAGAGTGGTAGATAAACAAGGTGATACAGACTGTGGTGGACTCGCTGTCTGGGGGGAATTGAGGTCCACCCTTTGCCACCAAAGTACCACACAGTACGTTGTCTAAGTAGGCAGCAATATACTAGATTCAGTCTACACAAGTCTAATCACATCAAGCTAGATATGCCCATGACAAATACAGTTTACAATTTTTGAGTGCTATTACAAAATCTATAACAATCCAATTTGTTCTTCTCACTGTCTACTCGGCTCCACTCAATCGTTACAGGTCAGTTCACCTCGGTCCAGCACGACCGTCTTGGTGCACTCTCAACTCTCAACTCGTCCAGTCTTCACTCTGCCTGCTTATCACACACTGTCCACTACTCTAACTCTCACTCAATATCTCTCACCACACACTCCCACGTGATCCGAGTTCACAACTGTTCACGTGAACTGGTTTTCACGCATTGTTTACCCATTCTCGCGACCTTGACGCTCAGTCATTCTCACACCATAACATCTGATCGTGACACAGACGTTGATGTCAAAATAAGATTTGGAAAGGCAAGAGCAGCCTTCCAACAATTCAAGAATGTGTGGGTCTCCAGAAACCTAAGCAGCAAAGTTAAAAGAAAGGATTTTAACACTATGGTGAAACCTGTACTGCCTAATTGAAAAACAACGTGAAAAACAACGGCAGTAAAATTGACCAGAATCCAGTCCCTTAACAATTGTCTAAGAATTATGCTCAGAATTCACTGGGCGGACATAATCATCAACCGGGAACTGTTTCAGCGGACAAAGCAGAAGCCAATTGAGGAAAAAATGCTCCAGAAGCGGTGGAGTTGGATTGGTCATACACTAAGAAAACCTGCTTCCAATACAGAAGGCAAGCCCTGAAATGCAACCTCCAAGGTAAGCGAAAAAAAAACGACAGTCCAAGAAACACTTTGTGCCGAGAACTATAGGAAGACATCAAGAGTATTGGTCATGACTGGAAGATCCTGGAAAGCCTGACCCAAAATAGGGACGTAAGGAGGTCACTCTTAAGTTGCTTATGTCCTTGGAGGAATCACAGACGCCGACTATGATTTGTGGATGCCTCTCATGGACTAGAGAGCTCAAGAACAAATCTTTTTTACTTAACCAATGTGTATCGATTTGGCAGATTTACTTTTGTGTATTAAATTTACTCGTTTTAAATTGACAAGTTCTAAGCATATTGATTATTTAGTGTGCTAAACGGATGTCAGCGGAACGATCAACAAATACACAGAAACTTGAAGGCTTAAAGAATATCGATGGATTAACATTTGACATTTTCTCATTCACTTTATCGAATTTCTTGCTCATAAAATACTGCTTTCTTTGTCCTTGTACTTTCCGTTTTTACTACTAACTCGTTTAACAACTCTTTCCTGTTCATTTCATTTCAACCAGAAGTGAAACATGCCATGTGCTCTGAGGTAAAACAAAAATATCTTGAAGCAGAAATGGCATTTATCGATTAGTAATTATGGATTAGCCGCGCCTTTGAACTTGGAAATTTTTCCAGTGAGCCACAGAACGATGTTTGCTTGGTTTTCATCAACAACATTTCTCAAAACGATAAAGTGTTGAAATGTTCACAAATCTTTGACATTTTTTGTCATACCAAAAAATAAATAAATAATTAAATCCTGTAAATGAAAACTGTAATTAAAACTATATTTCGTTATTTATGTTCAGTCTATTTGTTTTCCATTTGACCCCCTCTACATCTAAACGACATACAAAAGTTACCAACCTAAGAATATTAGAGTTATTTAGAACAGTGGTTCCATAACGTTTTTGACCCATGTACCCCTTTTATAGTCAAAACTTGCCCACGCACCCCCAAGTTAAAAAAAGAACTACGTAAATGCATAGTAGTGCAAAAATTACAAGTACAAAAAATCATTTTGATGAAGTAGTATTTATTGAAATTATGTCTTTGGGTTCAAATAAATTTGAAAGCATCGACTTGGATGAACGTGATTAGATTTTATGGGTGTATTTATGTCCAACTCATTATTTGTGGGTAGGAGCCGGAAATCCCCACGAGCACTAATTTCTAAAGCGGCACTGAAATAGGAACACAGGAAAGCAGTCTACAACTTCTATACAATAACCCATAATGCAGGATATAAAATTGGGATTTCTTTTTGGTAACCAGAATTTGTGGTATCCCTCTTATTCAAACGTAGGTTTAGATTCCTAATTTGTTGATAATTTATTTCAATCATATGCCCTTTATAAGATAAATATGTATTCATCTGTGTTTAGGATCGAAGTTTGTCCACGCGAGAAAGGGTTAAAAACTCAGTCAGGAATATCCAAGAGAAGAATGCCAGGAAATCTGTATCTCTTTTACGCAATTAAAGATTTGGATGGAAACTGAATTTCCTTTTCCCATGTTTTGTTTGTACAGAAAAAGGTTTGCAGCAAACGCAAGTTTTGATTCAATTTAATTGGTCACCTTGTAGTGTAAATTATGTTTCGTTAAATTTGACTAATGAAACATTAAAAATGATTCGCTTTTTTTTAGTTAATTGTGTTGCAAATCATTGACTTTGCTTTCAAGAAATACTAACACTGAATCAAAGAGGAAGTAAAATCAAGTTAAACATGCACTTTTTGATGACCAACTTACTGAATAAATTAACAATTTAATCTTCTTATTTTCCAATGTTGAGAAAATAATCTCTCATTGAAGGCGTTCCTTTTAATTTTATTACCCACTCTAATTAAATAATCTGGTGATCCATGCAAACTGTTACGATAATTTTTTTGTTGCAAATAAGTGATGTCGATGAATAACACAATGTTAGTTAGTTAGTTAGTTATTTCCTCTCGGGCCGAAGACGGCACATAGGGCAGAGGTCAGGGATTTCCATTTTTGACGATCCGTTGCTAATTGTATCAAGTCCTGGTTATTTCTTAGACCCATGGTTGAGCTTTCTCTTATGATTGTTCTACGCAGGGTTTCTTTTGGTCTTCCTTGTTTTCTTTTGCCTGTTGGTGTCCACATGAGGGCCTGACTTGGGAGTCTTCTCTTGTCCATTCGAAGAACATGGCCGATGTAATTCCATCGTCTTCTCCTTATAAAATTTGACAC
The DNA here is from genome assembly GCA_002072015.1 of Radix auricularia. NCBI lineage: Eukaryota > Metazoa > Mollusca > Gastropoda > Lymnaeidae > Radix > Radix auricularia. The sequence goes on along the minus strand of MUZC01004815.1, from coordinate 21,931 downwards.
ATATTCTTGGTTGGAATGTACTGGAAATAAATTCTGAAAAACTTTTTTGAAGTATGCCAGATAGACTCGGTATTTTTCTACAAAGGCTGGAGCACTGTCAGTAGCAACAGAAAGGGTGCTAGAATTCAGTCAAGGGTATATAGCTTTAACTTTAAAAAACCATTTTTAATTCAGTAAATAACGCTACAACTTTCGTGTCTGCTTCCAAACAATTAGTCTTATTTTAAATATTTAACTCTGTATTGTCAGTATTTTTTCTTTGGCTCCCTCATTCTCTTATCGGTTTTACCAAACCACAATTAATAAATAGAAACTATTTCAATGCAATGCTGCAGTAAAGCCCTTTTGATTTTATTTTTAATTATAGGATACAATTTAGGTAAATATAACTTCCCGACACCTCGAAAATCACCCAACCTTGCAGCCCATGTTGATCAACGTTAAAACGTGTATTTTTCGGAGCTTCTTAAAATAATTTCGCATTTCTTAAGTATCATGTTTTGATATTTCAATAAACAAAGCATTATTTTGGAAATACCCCAGCTGTAGTTCTACTTCCTTTTCTTGGTAAAAAATCACTTTGTATTTCATAACTGATAGCACCTACGAAGGTATTCAATTAGTAGACAGAGCATTCAGATACAATGTCATTATGTTAATTTCAATATTTAAAAAAAATTGATCATAATTTTATAATTTCATATAAACCTTGCGCGGACCCCTGACGTTGTTCAGGGAACCCCAAATCAATTGTATTTTGTCTAGGACCCCAGAATAGTACAAGGGACCCCTGGGGGTCCGTAGGGACTACTCTAGGAACCCCTGATTTAGAATGAAACACATCCTCCCCCTCCCCACATTGCTGATAAATGTAACTGAACAAAGCCGAGATGTAATCGAAATGTTTGCAGGCTTGTGTTAAGATCAAAGAAGGTTTGCTCGAGATTGGTCCATTGAAATTCATTAGCTCCCCGCATTGCTCTGTGGACCTGATGCCTCTACACTCAACTCTATCGTTAACGACCCAAAGAAGTGTGGATCTGTTATATAATCAATATGTTGATTCCATTGAAGTCTAATCATAAAACGAGTGCCTTTCACTTCCTTGTGGCCAGGTAAAGATTTGAAGTTCATTAATTTTTCAATCTGTAAAAATAATACTTAAATATTAGTTGACTACGATTCAAGAATTTTTCTTGGCAATTTGTTAGGGTTTTTAATTTTGCCCCAGGTGTTTTTAAGTTAGTAGCATAGTTTTCATATTAACTAAAAATATTTTTAAAAATAAAATAATAAATTAACAAAAATCAATAACACATTTTTTAAAACAAATTCACTTTTAATGTTAGTGTTTTTTAAAAAAAAGGATTTTACTTTATTTTTCATTATTAGATAAATGTATATATATATATATAAATGTGCAGTCATTACTACTTACCATTAAGAGATTATTTGAGAGAAATTTGATCCATAATTATTGGACAGGGGCGCGGTGGTCTAAGTTGTAGCGAGCTGGACTACCGAACCGTTGCAAGAACCCGTGTCGCGGGTTCGAACCGCGGATCTGGCAAGGCCCCCGGGGCATTGTGCTAACCACACAATCCCCTGCTCCTTAGTGATCAATGAAATTTGTGAACGCTACTTCACTTGCTCCCATGGACCTTCATGGTCTGTAAGGGATCAATTTTTTAAATTTAAATTATTGGACAGACGCATCACAATGAGTCAGTAGGAGAGTCTTTAACTTTATTTATTATTGTGCTTCAAGGTAGGAATCCACTAATTTTTTTATAAATGAGGAGAGAGAAATGCAATCTACATTTACATCTCACGGGATGTTTTTAGAAAAGGTCATTCACGTGTTTTCTTTTGATCATCAGCTTTTGAAAACAGAGATGTATGTGGGGGATTGTAGATGAACACTCAATATTACAGTCAAAGCATTTGAATTGAATATTAGGAAACTTAAAATTAAAAAAAATAATTTATGTTACTATTCTTAATAAGAAACTTTTCAATATGTTTTAGAGATCTTAAACGAGTTGTGAATAGAGTTTTATTTACAGTTTTATTTTTTTTTAAAATCTTCTGCTTTACTATGGACAAAAATGATGTTATTAATTGTTTTTTAAAATTGTTACCATGTAAGTGACGTAAAGCCAGAAATCTTTTTGTTTAAATAAATATTTTTTTAAAAAAATATTGTAAAAACAACTTATAGTAAGATTACATGGCATATTCCCTATAATCAATTTAATAAAAGAAGAAGACACTGTCAATCAGGATAATTTTAGAAGGTGCGCACAGCTCGCACCACACCCTTCATCAACAAGAAGAAAACGTCGCGAGCTCCAACATAACAAAAATAATTCTAAGATAAACCAAGCGCCACCAAGACTCCACCGAACCAAAGTTGGAATAAAGATTTTTTCTTGAACACAACCAAATTACACAACGTCGGACCAAACAGATTTAGGGAGTTAATTTTCTTGTTCAAATTTTTTTTTTTTTTTTTAAATACAAAATTTTATATAAAAAAAAAACACGAAAGTTCTTTTAGCATTATTTAGCATTGTTAAAAATATAGAAAAGGGAATTCATTTAACAATATTAAAAATTGCCTGGAGTTTTTCTCCGGAATAGCTTTAATGTTAATGAAGTCGACATAGTGTGTGCAGTTTGTGTTGTGGTTTATAGAGAACCAACAAAAAAAGATGTGGAATGTCTACGCGCAAAATATACCCCTCCCATCAAACGATGACAATGTTAGTCCCCTATCTTATTGCCACCTGCCACGCCAGATGCTTTAACCAGATTTTTCAAAAAAAAAAAATTTTTTTTCATTTTTATTTTATGGAATGGGGGTCGGTGCAGTGGGGATGGAGAAAAAAAAAACTGCTGACGACCGAAAATGTAAGAGTTCACTGTCAATAAAACTTTCCACTGGTTTATTGCCCCTTACCCCTGACAACTCGACGTCACACACAAATAAACTGCTCGAACTGAACCCTCACCTTTCAGTGAATTAGTTTACAAAATTGAATTTGAAACTAAAAAAACAAAACAGCCGAGTCTTTATCTTGCATTTATTTTCTTCCAAACTACAAATTTTGGCCTGGTTCTTCGACGCCGTGCTGTGTTAAGTAAATTCTCTGTGGGATACTAAAGTACCCAAAAATCGGGAACGGAAGTCTGACGCCGGAAATGGTGATTCTTTTTTTTTTTTATGTTACCACTATTTTTTCTAATACTTGGAGATCAGAAAGGAATTCATTGAGGAAGATACAGTATTAAAGAAATCACAAAATAAAGTCAACCAACAAAGTCTATAACTCAGAAGCATAGGCCCGTTTGGAATTTTCCTGGGGGGCCCACGAGCATAGGGGCCCCATGGGAATATGTTTATTTATTTATATTATGTACATTTTTTCTATTCTTTTCTTATTTCTTTGCACAGGGCCCAACACTATTTCTATACCTGGGGGCCCACAATGGTGTAAAGATGACTCTGCTCAGAAAGGACATACACATTTGAAAGCACGTAACAAACATTAATATAAAATATGTGAAACTCTTCATTCAAAAGATTATTGACAAATATAAATATTAGAATAGCCGTGAAATAAGAATTTCGCAACTGGATCAGAATTATTCTTCATGGGGAAAGTGGGAATTTAATAATGAACGAAGAGATGAGTTTAAAAGTCATGCCTCGTTGTTCTATATTCAACAGACTTCACATCAGTCACCCGCCTTATCTTTATTTAATGTGTGCGTCCAGAAAGAAAATAGAATATGTTTCGACATAGTGTTGTTGTTTAAAAAAAAAGATTAAAACATTATCCTTCGAAATGTGCTAAAGCATAGAATATCCCATCGACAGTAAAATTTTCTTTTTGGGAGCCTTTGAGCAAATTGGTTTTTTACCAAAAATAATTTCTGTGACTTGAATATTCATTATAAAATATGAATCGGTGAAGAGTCAGAAGTATGAGTCCGCTGTCATACAATCTCATCAATATTCTTCATTGTTGCCCTGTTCTATAGAATAATTGCATCTAAAAGAAATTAAATGGACAAAAATAGAATTGATTTCTAGTGTTTAGTTTCTTTTTTAACTGTGCATACCAAAGTTGCTTGGATACGGAATTACAGCGATTACCGTATTTTTAGATTTTATTGACTAGGAAAAAAATGTAATTGTATTATCATTTTTTTGAGCCAGTTTTCCATTTATGTTTGAAAAGGATACAAAGAAAATTTTTAAATAGTAATTTCTACAGCTGATAAATAAAACTCATTGCTGAAATTGTTTTGGGGTGACGTGGAAGGATGTCGGGTCAAAATTTATCGCCACACTCTCCGTTTAAAAAAACAAACAAACAAACAAACAAACAAACAAACTAACTTAGCTTCAAATTACTTTACAAAACAACAACATATTTACAGTGTCAAAAATGAATGAGTAATGAATAACAAACCGTTATTTAACAAGAAAGCTTTGAGCGTTAATTTTAATAATTATTTCTTAGAATATTTACAGTAATTGTTGTCGCAGGGTTGTTACAGTAGCAAGTGAGGGTTCGTTTAAGAATAATCAGCAGGGCAAATAGACGCTACTTCTATTGAGTCTTGACAACAGTTATTTTAAAAATAGGATGTAAATATTGGTAATCAATAGGAATGAGCGATTATAAAGTCGTCATGTTTGCACACTCTTCCTCAACTGATAAAAAATAATGAGTATTTTTAAAGAGATTTGTGTTTCAATTTTGTTTTTTTTTTGTTTTTTTTTATTTTTGAACATGTGGTTACAAGTGGATTTAAGATAAAGAGCAAAGGAAACCAGTTACATAAAAACTTTATGTAGTTTTCTGCTGTGGCCCAACATTACTGGCCGTGTATAACAGCAACCTTGCATGTTATCATTAATTTCACATTCCGATTGGCATTAAACCGTATACACCAAAGACGTGATTTTGACCTTTCAACCTGCTGCATCTGTTGGGAGGTGGTGGGTAGGGAAAGAGCGGGATGCACATAGAAGGCAATATAAAAAAACAAGACATTTATAAATACTTATAATTTTGGGAAACGTGAAAAATAAGTAACTGAAATTTCAATGAATTGGTTTTAAATTGATTAAATAACAACTGAAATCAGTTTTAAACAAATGAGCAATTCAGCAACTGAAACTTGACAAAGCCCACTGTCGCCGTATTAAACGATTTCTTGCGTAAAGTAAAGTTAACTTTATCTGTGCGTAAGTATTGGAAATGTTTTTGTAAAAATAACTTTATAATCAAAACATAGTTTGCGCATGGACTTTGAAGGCCTCTTGTGATATTTTTTGTAACCCATGTAAATAACTAAGAAATCCCTTACAGTTGTTTCATGACCCACCACAGTGTCTGTAAACTATTCACTGCATAGAAACAGTTTGCTAAATTACTGCTTGGTTTAAATAGGTAAATCACGGAAAATAAATAAATAAAAAATAAATAAAAAAAATAAAAAAAATAAAAAAAAGGTTATTATCACGTAAGTAAGTTATCATAATTATTCCTAATCTTTGTATGTAACTCATTTTCATTTAGCTATAATTCTTCAACAGTGTGATAAAAAGGAGTAAAAGAAATTATAATATAGATTTTTGTTTATTTGAAGATTTAAAGTTAAGAAAATGTGTTGCGTTTTTTTAATATTTTTTTTATAAAGTGATTGTCCATGTGGGAGATTCCATTTTCTAATGGAACAATTTATTTGTTCACAGCCAGGAGGAGGATGGCCAACTTGGCTCTTTGTTTGTCATACCGTTTTCTGAGTTACCTCCCGCACGGGGTTAACCGGAACTTGTATTCTAGGACTCTGGCGTCGTGGGTTTGTAAGGCCTCAGCGACAGAGTACTCTCTAAGAGATTCACTTCCTGTTCGAAGATTGTTTCTGTGTGTGTGTGGGGGTGGNTGGGGGTGGAGAGGGGGTGTTGAATTATCTTTTTCTTATCTTATGTGGAGCCGAAAGGCAAATCTTAGATAAATGATGGCGAACCTTTTTGGTACCGCGTTCCCAAAATTCAATTAAATCTTCCTTTTATATAGCAAAGTGCCAGCGCAGTTGTTTGATTAAGGAACTAATACTGTAATTGCGTGCCGGCTGATGAGGCTCTGCGTGCCGTCTGTGGCACGCGTGGGATAGGTTGGCCATCACTTTCTTAGATAGCAGAGGGGGTGGCCTTTTAAAATTTATTTTTATTTTAAAATATATTTTTAAAATTATGTGGAAGGGTTAGATGGGTTGGGAAGGTGGTGGTTTGATTATGGCTGAGAAATAAATGTTTAAATATGGAATAAATTCGCTGTCTCACTAAATTTTAATATCTCCCTTCATTTTCATACAACAAAAGACTTATTTTTTGCCGATGGTATGATATTTTTATATTCAGAGCCGCTAGCTTCTAAATCAGAATTTAGTTGTTGTTTTCTTTTATTCAAAAGTTACAGTTTAAGTGTGTTTATTTTAAATTATAGCACTTAGCCGCTCGTTCTTGCCAAGGACAATTAGCGCCTGGAACAAGCTTTCAAAGGATATCAATTGAGGCGACAACAATTGACGCATTAGCCTCTATTGCCTTCTATTTCTTCGACCCCCAGCCACTAATAACCCTATGAGAAGCCTTTAAAAATATTATTTTTACTGGCGTATATACAAAATCTCAAATTTTTACATAAACCGTGCTGATAATTAGAGTCTATATTGATCGCGAGTCCTTGATAAACAGAGGAAAGGGAGGTATATGCATATAATAAAATTAAGTGATACGTTTTTTAATAGTTTTCTTATCATTCTTCATTTTTATTAAAAAGAGATGAATGTGTTTAAAATTATTTTTCCCGATTCAAAAGCACTAAGCTGAGGACTTTTAAAAATATCTTGTTTTAAAATATAAATTCATGTATTGTCATACAATTTGGTAGCCATAAAATGTCTCATATGATAATAAAATACATTCAAACTTCAGAATCTCGTAGAAGCAATGCGAGTTGATTGTGTTAATGGACCACTACAACGAACTTGGCATTCCTTTAAGGTATATTTATATACAATTATAAAGCACTTTTTAAAAAAGAAACCACGCTGCCATTAGCATGTTTGGAACGCGCGCCAATGATATTCCGAACCTGTGAACCGTCATTGTTGTCTAGAGTGGTTCTAACACATACTGTGTCCCTTAAGTCCTTTTTTTATACTTCGTGGTTATGTAAAGCGTATTATTTAATTTTCAAGGTAAACAAATGGCTAAATATTCATAAAGCATTTTGATTTTTGTTATTAAAAANACGTGATTTATGCAATTATTTGCAAGAGATGTAAAAAAATTTATGTGGGTGAGACAGGTCGTCGTCTTGGAGATCGGTTTAGAGAACACCTGTACAATATAAATAAACAGGCTCAGTGTCCTGTGTCTAAACATTTTAACAGTGTTGACCACGATGGCATTTTGGATATTGTAGTTACTGGTATTTTATATGCAACCAATACCCATGATAGAGTCCACATGGAAAATAGACTCATAAAACGATTTGGTACGTTGGCTCCATATGGAATTAACCAAATCCACAATTTTACATGACTGCAAAATCGTTTTCCCGTTGTGGTTTTCACTGTTACTTTAGATACTTCAACTTCCTCCTTTTTCTTATATTCTATGTCCGTGTTTATTTTTGTCTTTCATTTCTTTTCATTTTATCACATAGACTTTAATATGTTTTAATTTTAATATATATGTAAGTACATGTAATTGTTTTTGTACTGATGAAGGCATGAGCCGAAACGTCTACCATTATTTGTATTAGTTGATAATAAAGCTTTAATTTATTGTTTCCTTACACAAATAGTCTGTGTAATTTGTTTTTTTTTTTAAAAAAACAACAAATTGTTTGAAAAATAATTTTGAAAATCTTCACGAAAAGTTGATGTTCGAATCGATCCGATAAAAACGCAGGAATCGAATCCAAATAGTTTGTCTGGTTAAGTGTCAATGTGATTTGACTGATGGATATTCAATATTGGCGGGAACAGATGCCACAGTTTGATAAGTCTTGGGGACAGTTTTTTTTTAAACAGCCAGAGTCCAGAATTTAATTTGCAGGCTTCTCAAGTGCGACCATTAGTTGGAGATAGAAACAGAGATATTAAAAATTTTAACATTTAAAGTACTCCAAATAGTCTACTTACAAAAGCAACACGCAAAGTTTTAACAACACCAGTGACACCGCAATACTTTAATTTGCAGATCTTGTTCGTTTGTGTGTGTGTGTGAGTGCTTTATTTTAATTTAGTTAATTTATTTATATTTATTATTGGGGGGTAAGGGTGATACCATATTGTTTGGCCCATTAGTTCCAAGAGTGAGCCATGTAAGGCTCCAGGTGCATTACTCATGAGTACTGTTCCATCTCCATGGAACCTACCCTACGTAATGTATTTGTAGTAACTTTTAATACGTATGGAAAGTCTAAGGTGCTTATAACATATATTTTACAATAATGCCAATTCATTTAACTTTTTAGCCGTTGTGATTATTAGTGTAATATTATTTTTTACGGTTAAAACTTTATGCAAAGTTACATAACGTTTCAGCTCTAGATTGCTGTACAGTATTCTCTTCTGGTGAATTCTCGTGTGTAACTACATGTGAACTAAAGCGAACATCGTGAATAGTTGTAGATTATTTTTTGTATCCATCTACTTCCTTAATTTACTTCCTTAAACCTGTGTTTTCGTTAACTTCCTATCTTCATAATCACTAATCTAGTAAATAGATCTAAATGTTATATTTCTACTTTAAATTTATGTCATATAATTATAATTTTAATGTATGTTATAAAATTGTACTTTAAATTTATGTCACATAATTCTAATTTAAATTTATGTTATATCATTCTACTTTAAAGTTATGTTATACTAGCTAATTACCCGCGCTCTAAATGGTAAATTAGGATTTCAGTAAGCGTTGAGAACCCGTAAACACCCATTCAAAACCCCTTTAATTTCAAACAAAGCCTATGAACTTTCCCGGGTCAAATGAGGGTTCCATGCAAAATTTCATTACCCTCGGTCCAACGGTGTGGAATTCTATTGGTAACAAACAAACAAATTTTCATCTTTATATATTAGATAATTCTACTTTAAATTTATGTTATATAATTCCACGTTAAATTTGGCCAATTTAAAGAGGTTTAATCGTTATTAAGTGGCTAAGGTAAAGTGTTTACATAATTTGACAAAACCCTTAAATATGAACAGGCAACCCCCATACAATTAAATTATCAAAAGGTCCCTGTAAGTTCAACAACAACAAAAAATTATCGGACGCCATTTTTTTTTTTTTTTTTAACATTTTAGGTGATTTGTCGATTAATTGTTGAAAACAATTTATGAATAAAAAATTTAACACTTAATCGATTAATTATTTAATTTTAATATAAATTAATTGCTAATTGTATATAAAACGATTCTATAAATAATTCGAAAGGAATAATTTTACTTGCCGATGCTTTCTTTTGAGTGACCAGCATTTAAAAAAAAAATATATTAATATTATTTTTTTAAAGCGGGAACATATTATGTTACAAAATCTTTTTTTTTTTTTAAATGTTTCATAGCATCACCCTGTAATTATTCCCAGTCCCAACCTTCACGGTCGTTTAAAAACAACCCTATGAAATTTTTATGGAAAACGAAATTTGCAAACACGATTGGAAGTTCACGTGTATGTCTTGGACAATTTTTTGTTACAGGATGACATCATTTCACGGACCAAAAGACCGCCAGCCACTAAAAGACCTCTCCAATTTCACCTCGCTTGCCCCCCTCCCACCTCCGTCTGACCACCCGCCCCCTCTCCTGTCGTAACACTGTTAGCCTCACCGCGTCACCAGGTTCCAGCAGAGACCCTTGTTGTGTCCTCAATGGACACGGGGTCACTCTTGTCGATGACATTTCCATAGAAATAGACCCTACCCCCCAACCCACCCATTCCTCTCTGCCGTCCCCCGAAGCTCTCTTTCATCTGGGCTCAAATATAACGTCGAAAGGTGTGTGTGTGTCATTTACTGTTGTGAATGAACAACCAATGACGTAATATCCGCCATCTTGTTATAGAAGCTACAGAGTTACAGACGAGCGAAGAGAGTGAGAGAGCGCGCGAGACAGAGAGAAAGAGAGAGAGGGCGAGTCAGGAAAAGAAAAAGACAGAGAGAGCGAGGAGGCGAGAGAGAGAGAGAGAGAGAAGAACGAAATGGTCAAATCCATTTGTTGAAAAGTTAAAGTAGCTTTTGTATGAAAAACAGCGTTCAGTAACAACCGACGAGAAAGAGGTTAAGTGTCTTATCATCTAAAATCTAGGTGAGAAGATCAGTGTTTCAGACATTTTAATATATGCGGCTGCAGGAAAATGAGAGAGAAATGGCTTCTCCATTTTCATTTTCGGTCCCTGGCCTAAAAGTTTCATTTTAAGGAGGAAACGAAACTGTAATTGGTCTGATTGAGTTTAAAAGGCACGTTATTTTTGACGTTCTTATTTGAACATTCGATCCCCATTAGACACCTCATTTTAAGAACCAAAATTTCTTTTTATGATACGAATACCTTTAATGTTAACCGCGCACTACGTAAAAATATTGGAAGAAAACATATTCGCAAAGTGATGACGTGATATTTTTATTTAGATAAATGCAAATGTAAATTATGTGACATGTCAGTGCATCAAGAAGCAATGGTATGTCCTTGAAAGTATTGTAAATTGATCAACTATGGGTGAAGACAAGAGTAGTTCAAATTGTAATTGAACATACGGACGCGGTGGTCTAACGGTAGCGCGCTGGGTGGTCGTATCGAGGCTAAAGAGAGTCACGGGTTCGAGCCTCGGTGCTGGCAAGATCCCCAGGGCTGATCATTGTGCTAGCCACACAAGCCATTGCTTGTAAAGCTTGGCTCAAGAACACTTGTGAACGCTACTTAACTTGTTCCCTGTCGACCATCATGGTCTGAAAAAAAAAAGTTTTGAGGTTAGTATTTGTAATGAGAGATAATTGTTTTATAATGGAAAAGATTTTTTAAAATAATAAATTGTAAACAAAAAACGAAAGATTGTTCCAACTAAAAAAAATAACCGTTACATCTCGATAACACCTCGGTTAATTTAACGTCTAATATCCGCAATAGGGGTAATACTGAAAGACATACGTGCAACATATCATAAGGAAAACTATAGAATACTATCAACGAGAAAACGAACAAGTCAGTGAGAGGTTTTGTTTTAAATTTTTGCATTGCATATTACTTTCACCGTTGTTGGCTCACTGATAAAGAGTTCTTCAGATTTTAATGTAACGATGACATATAAAATTTAGTGAAACTTATTACGGGGATTATTTTATCTACAAAATGAATGTGTGTAAAAATTTTGTGTTGGGTCGTTGATGGTACATGTATAAAGTTTTACAAACATCTGCAAGAGAGTCTGAAGCCTGAAAACAAGCCTGTGACGCCGCCTGACGTTCTCCTCTACTCAACATTACTCAACCGATCTGAAACCAAAACGCCCAGAAATATTTCTGTTACTGTTGTCTTAAAGCTCCTTCTAACGATTACCGTATTTCTGTTACTGTTGTCTTAAAGCTCCTTCTAACGATTACCGTATTTCTGCGAAGCTGGGGAATGTGACTTAGCCTGGAGACTAAAGTGTTTGACCAGGTCCGGTCGGTCACGTGACATTATCACGCAATCTTTTCATAGAACTGGTAGCAGATATCAAAGGCAAATACGCAGTAACGTATATTAACTACTTATAATTAGTCTCCAATAATTTTTTTTTAAAGAATACTTTTTTTTTGGTTTAAGCTAAACGTAGCGCACTTTCTTCTTATTGTCTGTGTTTAATGCGTCATTAGGATTCGGTGTGAATAAATACCAGCGTCAGCGCTAACGAAATCAGCATTAATTATCGTTAATAACATTATTATCATTATACTTAAGTTTGTCATTAGTCTTACTATATTACTACTTTAATAATTAATAATGAACTATAATGTTATCAACGTTATCCTCGTATCATCATTTATTATACGTATTTATTTATTTATTCTGCTATTTCATTTCAAATTTGTGTTTGTTGACTCTGTTTTTATTGCTGTTTAAACACATGTTGGTTTGTGTGTTCAAAAGTTTGAACGTTTGATGATATTCAGCTAAATATATATATTTTGTCTAACAAAAAAATTATATTAAAAATAACATAGATAAATAATTTTAATTAATATTTTATAAAATATATATTTTAAAGTAACATGTACATCTTTAGGATATCAAATGTAAGACTTAAACAAATTTTTTCATGTAAGGCATGAGTAATATCCTGTTGTTTCTTTTAAACCATCTGCTGTTATGTAAAAATAATTTACCTCTAAGATGATAAAAATATATTGTACATTTTTATTTCTCAGGTAAGCTTAATAGCGCTTGCTTTGTAGGCGATTCTATTTCCATGTATGACTTTTATAACAATGGGGCCGTCCGTAAATGACGTCACCAACCTGGAGATACGGAATAACAAGATGTGTGACGAGGGGGAGGGACGTCATATCAACACGGGCAACATGAAATAAAAGTTCAATCTAGATATTTTTGTTAAATTAATGACGTTTTAAAAGACTTCACGCGTGTTCCGATGTTAGATTGCCGGCTTACTCTTACACTAAATACATACTTAAATGACAATTAAGTGATTTGACACATGCTCAGTTTCAAATATAAAATACAGCTATTGGAGGGTGTGCGGGAGGGGGGGTACGTTTTTGTGATGACATGAGATAAAGAGGGTGGGGGGGGGGGTAAATCAACGAAAATCGCGTGACGTCCTGTATGGGCGGCCCCAAAGCTTTAGGTGGTAGGAAATCTGCAACACAATAGTTGATATAAAATTTTTCATATCTCGGTTTAACATAGTGATTTTGCTAGGAAAGGGGAAATATAAAATTAAGTCTTACAGGATCCTTCACATTTCTTTCTTTCTACAGCTCAATAGAATATATATTTATTTTGTGTTCGACCTATTAAAAATATAAACAAATCCTGCTGTAGTATTGGAGATTAAATGTAAGCGTTTTCTATAAAAATCGAGAGAATCCATGTTTAACATATATTTTAACAGACAAAATACAACACAAGCAATCAGATAGGCTACACATTGGGTCTCAAGAGTACAGATCTCTAACTATAACTATCTCACTAGTCAGTGATCATTAGACCCCTGGCGGCAATGACTAACCCCTTCCCCCACCCAAAACACACACTTTCCCTTTACTCCTCCATCTTCGTTTCCCCCTAACCTAGTCCCGAAATGTCCCCCAATGACGTGTACGCTAACTCATCAATCACCGAATAATGCCCTCTGGTAGGCCTCGATGAGAGAAGTGATGATACTGCGGACCTCAGCGTCGACTTAAGGGGACAAGGTTGGTTTTGGGTATGAGTGAGGCAAAGAGGACTGTCGCCAAATCTCCCTGACTCCCATTAGCTTCCCGACAGTTCGTTGTCTTCCATACGAGGTTCTGACGTCTTCCACACAAAGTCTACCGACCCACTACCTCGCACTCACACACGTCCACGCATACGGACGCGCTCACACGCATGCCTCGGTGCTCGCGTGGCGTCACGACAACGTCTGACGCTCTCAGTGACGACTATCGGGTGGGGAGAGGGGAGAGAGGACCTCTGTTGGTATCCACCTCACATCTTACCTACACCCCCTCCCCTGGCTTTACCTGGAGGAGGTTTTGGACACGCGGTCCAGTGAAAGCAAGAATTCCGCGACCGTTCTGACTTTCAACAGCGTAAGCTTAGGATATCAAGAGGGTAATGGAAACAATGCGCTTGCAACTGTTTTTCAGATCCACCGGCAAGCAAAGAAGAAATACAAAAGTAATAAAATCATGTTAAGCCTGGTCCCTTTTTGGACTCAGGACGTGTTAGCGCATTTTCGTATTATGTATCAGTACTTATGTTAGATATCAGCATTATGTAATTATCAGTAATTGTGTTTAGATTTTAGACATATTTTTATGAATTTTCTTGTGTAATGAATATACTTGAAATTTTTTTTATTTAAAAGGCATGTCTTTACATTTAAATTTTTTTTATTTTCTCTTTAATCTAACTACAAGTGGTTTGTGGTCACTGAAATAGGACTCATAAATGAAACATTCTAAATTGTAATCAGCTAATCGCCCAAATACTCCGTCAATTGTTGTTTGATAGATCGTGGTTGCCAATCTTGTTGAAAGTAGTTGAATGTTGAAGTTAGTTTCGAAAAAGTTTTCAATTTCTGCCCCTGGGCCGCTAAGATCTTGATTGAAGTCACCACAAATGATGACGTAAAACTCTCTAAACTTTTACACATATTCTAATGACGTCAACAAAAAAAAACAGAAAGTAAAAACTCTTCAATGCTTGAAAAACGATGTATTCGACTTCCGGCAATGGCGGCCGTTGCCTGCGCCAGTGTTATCTCTCGATTCGCAATGTTTTTTGGTAGTTTTAACGGGGTTTTTTAACGGATCGAGTAACTGAGTGTTGATGCACAAATGGCAGGTCAGGACATACAAAAAAACATATATACATCATGGGTCTAGGACTTATGGTTGCTGAGATCTAGGGTGATGACAGACGGACGGACAAAACGGGTGCAATAGCGCATTCGACTTCTCGAAAATGCGCTAAAAAACTCAATGAGTATCAATTCAAACGCAATTTCCAAGAAACAATATTTTTGTTCAAGGGAAATCATTCTAGATTACATTAAAAGTCATTCAAATAAGTACTTTTGAAAGTAAACAAAATATGACGTCATACCTCTTACGCTACATCACACCAGGATTGTGTAATTATAATGCGCACCGCGCACCAACCTAACATTAGCATTCACAAAGTGGGAAAACCCAATTAACTATCATTCTAGATTCTGTAAGTCATTTCATATCAATAATGATCAAAGTAAACAAAACAATTGCTATCTACAATTTGCTGCTAAAATTACGGGAGTCGAACGCAAGGGATTTTTTGAAAAATCCTTCTCCAACATTGTTCTTAACTTAATTAGCTATTGCTTGGCGTTTGTTTCACCCCGATAGATGTTATGGTTGGTGATAATTTGACAAAATATTGATATTTAAAAAAATAATCAGTTTTTGTTGTTGTTGTTTTTGTTGTTGTTGTTGATTTTCCAGGAAATACAGTAAACCTTTTCGGAATTTTCTTTTTTGGCCGTAGCACATTTTCTGTACATCCTTAGCATATTTGCAAAAGACCTGGTATGTACAGTTCAGGAAGAGTTGCGTGTGCAAGCTCTACAGATATTTCAAATGTATTAACACATTTTCCAATTAAAATTGCTTTAAAAAGCTTAACTTAAATATGTTTTATAAATAACAGAAGATTTTATTTTTTTTTAAACTACGCCAATCCACGGAAACCTTAAAGCCAATACTTTTTTTAAAAAATCTCTCAGAAAAGGATACAGCCCACCAAATTTGTTTAAAAGAAAAGATAAAACAAATACATAAAATGAAAGCGTCGGTGTGTGTGTTCGTGGTTGGGGTGTGAGTGCGTGCGTGCTTGTCCTTTATAGCTCACTAAACCATTCAATCCAATGAAAATTTTTGAGACTGTTGAGTACGCTTCCGGAATGGTAACTGGCAACTTTTTTCTCTTCTTTATTTCTAAATTTAACACTCATTGGTCGCCGGGGGCCCATAATGTCATTTTTTGCTTATATGTGCCATTTAAAAATTAGTTTAAGCGCTAGCTACCAGGTTAACTGATGGATCTTGACCAAATTTTGTACATGTAAACTTGACAGATCACCAATTAACATGATTTCACGGGACGGCAGCAGAGCTGTGTTACAAAGTTACATAATTTCATTAGGTTGCATCAGAGATGTGTTACAAAGTTACATAATTTCATTAGGTGGCATCAGGTCTATGTTATGTAGTTACAATTTCTTGCTGAAGGTTCACGCTGTTTGCCCTGACATGACATTTTGAGCGTGATCATTAGTGTTATGCCAATTTTTCTTACACAGGAAGTTTTATTTTCGGGCCAACAAATTTGCATCCGCTTGAAGATTTAAAAAATGCCTTCTAAAAGGAAGAGCTCTGAGAATAAATAGGAAATCCTGAAAAGGGAATCCTTGAGATCGGGGGAGTTATTCAAAACAAGATAGAAAAATATAAGAGGTGAGAAAAAATGAAAGGGGAAGAAGAGCAGGGGGGTGAGAATTAATAATATATGCGAGAGAAGTAGGGAGATTGAGACGATAGAAACAGAGAGGGAGAGAGGGAGGGAGATTGAGAGAGAGAGAGAGAGTTAGAGAGAGAGAGAGAGAGAGACAAATATAAAACAAATAAAAATATAACCGCACTAAATTCAAAACTTATCGAGCCAGATTATTTCCGACGATTATTTTTTTTCCCATTTTATGACAGAAATTATGATTAAACTTTTAAATCGATTTTTTACGTTCACATAACGAGACTTATTACAAACTTCCTAATTGAACCAATTATGCTTTTCAAGAACCGAATTGAAATCAACCCCTTTTTCTACTGACTGGAGCGTCACCTGTAATGAGCAATATTATCATTTTTTTTAAATGAAAAGTAAAAATAATTAAAGACTTTGAGACAGGGTTTAGTTAGGGCCTAAGGTCACAAAAACTTCCGCCCCAAATTTAAGCACGTTTGGCGAAATCTTTACAGTAGGCACTAAGAGTGGTGCAACTAGGGTTGCAGCTTCGCGGCTCGCCCTGGAAGAAGACCGACAAGAGTGTCTGCAAGTGGATTGGTGTTGGTCATAATTTCCCTATATGAATTTGTTGGAAAAAGTTATCAGTTTTTAAAAATAAAAAATAAAGGTTTTATATCAAGTTGTTTTTAGGTAATCTAACAAATATTTGAAAAGAGTTTAAACACGTCATATGCACTTGTATAAAAATTGTTCAACATTTGTCACAGTTGTATCATAAACAAGCAATCCATCTGATATGATTTAAGATTAAATGTGTGTGGGAAAATAATAGCAAGTGTTTTTGTTACTTTAACTCCATAAGGTTTGAACAAAAATAGAAATGCACATTGATGTTATGACTTGACTGGTTTTTTTAAAACTGCACTGTCTGACCTTTGTTTTGTGTTTATTTTAATGACTTGTGCTAACCTTTTCTCTTGTCTTTTCTTTTATTGCCGGTAGGGTAGTTAGTTGTTTAATTTAAAAAATCATTTATAATGAAAGGAAATTTTCTTTGCGGTCATCGATTACGATTGGTCCTTCAAACTCTTCAAGACTCCCACAGCCAATTAGAAATATTTTTTTTTATCTCATATTGAATAAGGTTATGCGGACGTTCAAAGCGAGTTAGTTTGTGACCAGTATTTTTTTTCCAAGACATTATTTTGAGCTGTGCGCTTTCAAAAATAGTTTATTGTCAAACAACGGTGCTGACATTTTCGTGTACGTATATTTAATTAAGATGATGCTTTTTACGGTACTTTCTTTATTTGATAAATGTGTAAAAATGTTTCATTACAATTGTCACACGACGCAAGGGTTTTATTTATTTATTTTTTACGTGTAGATCTAAAGGAAGTTGTGAATTTTGTTAAATGCTGTTGTGATACATATTTCGTTTTTAATTAAAAAATTATAATTATAATTCTGTATTTAGTGTGTGAATTTTACTTGGAAAGCGATGGCCTAAGTCAAATATCTCAAATATAGAGATAATTATAAACACATAAATGATATTCCTTTTTGTCGTAATAAACTAGGGGACAGCCAAATATCCGACAATCCGGATATCCGGACCGGATAACGAGATTTTCACCACTATCTGGATTCGGCAAATACTTTATCGCAGTTCCGACTAGTAACCAGATATCATTGTCGTAAGGAATGTTTGAAATCTAATTAAATAAATATTAATAAATTTATAAAGAAATATATATAAAGTTAAAAAAAAAATAATAATAATAATAATAAAAACAATAACCACGAGTGAGAGGTATGCGTTGGGATTTATAGTCAAAAACTTTGTTTTTACGGCTTATTTATTATAAATATAAAAAATAGTCTTTTTGACGTGATGCACATTTATGGCCAGTCGAGATGGCTTTAGGAGGGGAGGTACAACATGCTACCGAAACGACGCGGAACGTCTTTGAACGGGCTTTGTTGCTCGTACTCTAACATTGTTTTAATTTGTATTTTTGAAAGCATGTAGCGAAACGCCTACGTTGGTATCTTCTCCTACATATTTATTTATTTAAACAGTTTTATTAAAACATTTTTCGGACATAACTAGTGGCATCTCTTTAAAAGGTCTTTGTCATTTTTCATATTGATTACAGGAGAGATTGTGACCTACATCAATCTCTGTGAGATGGCTCAGAACAGGTACTGCCAACACTTGCTCTCCATTACACATTAAGGAGCATGTCGATACCCAATTTAATAACCATTTTTTACAGAACATATTGGCATAATTCATATTTAAAGAACGAAGTAAAAAAAACTATGGAAATGGAAAGAGATTTTTTGTGTGGTTGGGATGGGGGCAGTGGCGTCTTAAGGCATATGACCGTTGGGTATTTTCCCGGGGGCCCACGAGCATAGCGGCCCGATGGGAATATATTTATTTATATATATCATGTATATTTATTTTTTTATTCCTTCGGGAGGGCACGCTTTCTTTGACCAGGGGCCCAATACTATTTCTTTGCCTTTGGGCCCAAAATGGTGTAAAGGTGTCTCTGGATGGAAGGGGGTTGAGATCAATGACCCAAGCTAAATAGATACTTTTTAACTGCATCTTGCCGTTCTTTTAAATATTCTCGGCTTTCTAAGTTCAATACGCCTTTCTAAAGGAGATTTTTTAAAAAAAATTAATTAAATCGTAGCTCTCAGCAGTGGCATGATATCCATTTTGCTGACGTCAAGCCACAGCGGGTGTGCCAGATTTTGGTGATTTTCCGTAATGGTTGTGGAGAGTCGTCAAGAATGGGGGTCAAATGGGTACACGGCCTTATATGTGGACAGCCACGCCATGAGGTGGTAACAACAACAACAAGAAAATAACCATCGTCGTGTAATAGATTTTCGGCCAACTTATCTCAGGAAACAGATTGGCCCCCGGACAGTGGAAGAAATTGGTCGGCGGAATAATGAGGTGTCAGACTACCAACTAACCAGGATGTCGGAGTCGGTTAGTGTACACACACACACACACACAAACAAACAAAAAAAACAACCAAAAAACAACATTGTAATGAAATATAACGGATACATGTTTTTACTGGTTACAAGACATATTTTAATCATAACGATTACTTGTTATCTCACTTTTAGTATTACCCGTGTACATTTTAAAATTAAATTGAAAATTGGGAAAAGAAATAACGTTAAAAAAGTGAATTTTTAAAAAAAATTAATAAATAAATAATTTACCAACCCACCCCGAAAATTAAAAAGAACATTTTAAAAAATCGCAATCTTGAGATGCCATCGCCCTAGACAAGGAGGTAAGGGATAATAACACTTAAAAAAATAAATTATGGAATTAGATTTTGCAGATTATTTGAAGATAATAATTATACAAGTGACTAATGGACATTGTACTAATAATGACTGTAATGGAGGTTTCCATTACTGTAATGCAGATTATACTAATGACTGTCAATGAGATTGAAGCTATGACTGGTAGGAGGATTTTACTGATGCCGCTTTCTGGAGACTATCTTAGAATCTTAAATATTGTTACAATAGTGATTGAAAAGAATAGTTATAATAAAAATAAAAATATGAAGTTATTCTATTGACAGAAATTTGGAGATATTCTAGAACCCGTAATAGGAAGGACTCGTTATCGGCAAACATGATGAGATATGCTGCTGATCTTGGCGGGGACATATTCATTCTAGTGATCTCTATGAGAAGTTATTCCGGTGCAAGTAATGGGGTGTTGTTAGGCAGTTGACCTTAATGGGGGAGAGATACTTGCTAGTGACGACCATGGTGGGATGTGCTATATATACTGGAAGTCATAGTGGCTATTCTGGTTCGGCAGCGCCGTGCGAGAAAATGCTGACTCGGCTAATGTCCCCTGATCGATACACTGGGATCATCCTGTCAGTTTAAAGGGAGGGGGGTAAGGTATTAAGATAACATTGATGTTAAGAGATCAAGTAATCTCAAATCAACATTTGCCAGCTTTACTTAATGGATTCGTTCACGTTTGTGAGTGTATGATTTGACGGGGGGGGGGGGGGGGGGGGGGGGGAGGAGGAGGTGAGCAGAAACAAATGGTGTGATTAACGTAATCGATACAAAGAATAATTCAATAAATGTGAAATCAATATATCCTGGGTTACCACATCGATCTTGCTGGAGTTTCGATCTTCGCATGCTGATATAAGCAGGTTTACCGAGAGGAATTTGCCTTTAAGCAAAGTAAATCCATTTCCACCCTCTCTCTCTTTCTCTCTCTCTCTCTCTCTCTCTCTCTCTCTCTCTCTCTCTCTCTCTCTCTCTCTCTCTCTCTCTTCTTTTGTGTACCCCAATCATCCCACTATGTAACTGTATTATTTCTAACTTGGAAATACGACACAACGATAATCTAATACAACACGCAGATGGACATAGGGATAAAAACACTTTTCTTCTTTTGTACGCAAGGAAAAAAAAAAAGAATTCTCATTCTTCCTGTCTCGAATCGGGGTGTTGAATGGGTTGTGCGAGCAAACAATGAAAACCGTAAAACATTATCATCTTTAAAATCTTGTGTAAAAACGCAAGGCTAAACATAAACCATGAATAATCAGACAATACAAAAAAGCATTTGTATCGGTGGAGCGTCTGTAATAACATTGTGTAGAATAAGATAGTATATTTATGGAGAGCTCAATAAAAGAAACGGCTATGTCACATTTTTGTAGTTTTGAGATATTTTGAGTTTGAAAGTACAAAATTATGCAGATTTCTTATAAATTAACTAAATAGATTTGAATTTTTAATTGGGCCAGAGACATAATTTTTGCATATAAGGAAGGGGCCGTTCATAAAGTACGTTGCGCTATTTTTTAAACCATTTTAACTCCCCCTTCCCCCCTGTCACAAACTGTCAGAAATCTCGGACTACCCCCCTCCCTAAAGCACTTCACACTTTCGTACAAAAATATATTTTTTATTAACAAAATAAAAAAAATTTAACATAAAACAGAGTGACGTCACACATGGCCGGACACCCTCTCCCCCCTGTCACAAATTGTCACACTATCTTACACCTCTCCCTCCTCTGCAGCGTGACGTACTTTATGGGCGGCCCCTAACCTTTTTCATAGTATTTTATTTTTGATCTTATATCTAAAAAAGTTTTTTAAAAATTTAAAAATTATCACATAGCCATTTCTTCCCTTGATGTCTTCATCTGCATTTTGTATATCAAGCCGATTTCCCCGTGGCTTTATTATAATCGTCTTCTTGTTGTTGATTGGGACCGAGACAATTAGTTTACAAGTTGTCAATCGAATCAAAATATTATAGATATGTGTGCACAGTAAAATAAAAAAAGAACATAGAAAATATAGATTATTGATTATGTTTATAAAGTGTTTATAAAAATGCAGGAATTGTCACTATCTTTAATTGAATGAGTAAAACGTAATTTAACATTCTTTCAATTAAATGTCAATATTAAAAATTTATCAAAGGGTTACTTCTATCGCCTAATTTAAAAGCAAACTTCCTCAGGCATTAATTCATACAAAACTGAAGGTATAAATTATAAAATTGTGAGTAAATTAAAGATAACACTTTT